>JAFIRS010006620.1:0-34499 GCA_018342105.1 Gonioctena quinquepunctata | reverse complement strand
AGAAGTCATGCAATCAATCAATCATGACTCTCATCTTGAAATTATGTCTTCTATCTCGTAATTCCGACTTAGTAAGTCGTAATTACGAGTTAGTAAGTCGAAATTGTACGAATATCAATTCTATCTCATAATTATGTCTTCTATCTCGTTATTTCGACTTAGTAAGTCGTAATTGTAGTATTCCGACTTGGTAAGTCGTAATTACGAGTTAGTAAGTCGTAATTGTACGAATATCAATTCTATCTCATAATTATGTCTTCTATCTCGTAATTTCGACTTAGTAAGTCGTAATTACGTGTTAGTAAGTCGTAATTGTATAATTCCGACCTAGTAAGTCGTAATTACGTGTTAGTAAGTCGTAATTGTATAATTCTGACTTAGTAAGTCGTAATTACGTGTTGGTAAGTCGTAATTTTTCATAAAATAAAATGAAAAATGCACATGGCCCTTCTACGCTTCCGTAGAAAATCTTTTCTTTTTAACATATTGAAAGGGAAATATACACGACAATTGGTAAGAACCAACAAATTCGGCAAATTGTCACGACAAATTGCATGATTTCAAAGTTACCGAACCCAAAATAATAAACAAGGCACTCATACCGGAGTACATCGGCAACCATGCTAGCAAATGCGGGAGTTGATCTGTTAACACTGAAACGCCATGGTTGGCGGTCAAGTAGCGACGCCAAGGGTTATGTTGATGACTCTTTGCACTAGTGTTGGATAAATCAACTTAAAAATATGTATATAATACTAAATATTTGTTTGGAAAAAAACTTAGTTAGATTTATTTTTAGCAAAAGGTGTGTTTGTAGGAGAAGTATAGTGTGTAACAGTTGCAGAAATGCAATTTCTTTCTCCCTTGAATTGCAGCACTCGCTTGCGACATCAAAGTGTTTGCCGATAATATCCGGGAATTGATAGGCATTAACCGAAATGTATTTGGAAAGGAAAGGAATTAATTTGCAATGAACGCGAAACAGAAAGTCTAAAGTTAACTGCCAACTCATTTAAAACTATATTCAAATCGGTCGCCACGGAATCCTCATACGATTTCACAAATGGATAAATAATTTAATTTCGGGAAATATTCAGGTAAACATGTCAAAGTTGGTGATGTTAGTTGCAGTGGTTGAGTCGAGATGGCGTTAGCTAATGGTGCTTACCATTCTGCCAATGCAATCTCAACGGAAAATGAGAAAGTGGTGAATTTCATCAATTCATTAGGGTTCGGACTTTAGTCATTTCAGTCATTTGTCATAGGGGGCAAATAACCCGAAATGGTTGCAGATGGTCAATTGAATGGTATGGTTTATATTTATCCATTTTGCAACAAACATTTTCAAAGTGAGGACTTTTCACGATTATTTATAGGATGTAATCCAACGCCTGTCGAGGCATAAGCCAGGGAAGTAGCTTTTTTATAGATATTCAACATTCACCTATTGTAAGGTATATGTATATATATATATATATATATATATATATATATATATATATATATATGAAAAAGGAAATTGTGGCATAATGACAATAATTTCCCACTTTATATTTCTATACGTATTATATTTCTATATGTATGTAATATATATATATATATATATATATATATATATATATATATACCGTGCGTTCATAAAGTGTGGAAACGCTCCATTATCTTACTAGTTAATCATTTCCGGAGGTGAATCGCGGGCAGGTCGATTCTGTATTTTAGTTCTCCACCTTTGAGAACAATTTTTTCCCCCCCACCTTACAAGATATGACGTCATCGATTTTTTTTTAATTTGAAAGGGTATATTTTTATATAAAAAATTGAAAGCTCACATTTTTATGAGTTCAACCATACCACATACGTCATATGTAACATGTCAAGTTACAGTATACTGAGTTTAAGGGAAACCAGTATTCATTTTTCTTAACATTCATTTCATTATATATTTTGCAATTAAAATATCATAAGTAAGTAGTAAAAATAGACGAATTCTCAACAAATGCCCGAACTGAGCTCCTTGGGTTAGTTGAGAATATCCAAGACGTCTGATGAATTTTTGGGTTACGTTTGGCAACATCTATAGTGTGATTCGTTGAATTTCAGTTCGAATTCTCCATTTGAGGTCTTCCAAATTGGTAGGTCGATTTATGCACACTTTACTTTTCAAGTTACCCCAGAGAAAGAAATGTCTATGGGAGTTGAATCTGGGGACCATTCAATCTGACCGCGTCGTCCAATTCAGCGATTGGGAAAGGTTTCATTGAAAAAATATCTAATCACTCGATGGAACCAAATAGTAGAAACTAAATACAAAATCGACCTGTCCGAGCTTTACCTCCGAAAGTGATTAATTCGTGAAATAATGGAGCGTTTCCATACTTTAGAAATAAGACGATTTTCATTTTTGATGAAAATGATCACAACAATGATATTTGATGTTTGTAGTACGAATCAAAACAACAACAAAAGTTCATAATCCATTCTAACAAAACTACCCATAATACCAGGATTACTTGAAGAGTATTGAATATTCGAAGTGCATTCCGCCAACTTCCTAACATTTTCTGGCTCTATCAATTGTTTCGCCCCACATTTCGAAACTTCAAGTGTTTGAGGCGGTATATAAAATACTCGTTCTTTCACATAACACCACACAAAAAAATCTAAAATATTGTACGTACAGAACCATTCGTTGCAATTACTCGCTCATTAAACCGGTTCATGACTCGAATGGTATCATCAGGCGGAGCCCCATCTTGTTGAAAATATATCACTTCAGAAACAGCTAGTGATAAGTCCATTAACAATTCCTCAATAACATTCTGAAGAAAATCTCAATATCTTACACCTGTCAACTGTTCTTGAAATGAAATTGTTCCAATTATTTTACTTC
This sequence comes from Gonioctena quinquepunctata, assembly GCA_018342105.1. Classification (NCBI taxonomy): domain Eukaryota; kingdom Metazoa; phylum Arthropoda; class Insecta; order Coleoptera; family Chrysomelidae; genus Gonioctena; species Gonioctena quinquepunctata. The sequence continues at coordinate 31,609 of JAFIRS010006620.1, read as the reverse complement.
CAATTACACCAGCCCATACGTTTACACCGAATCTTTCCAGAATTATTTTCCTTCATTAGATTCTTTTTTTTTGTTGCGTCCAATATCTGCAGTTTTGTCTGTCGAACAATCCATTATTCGTGGATTTTGACTCGTCGGGAAACAATATCAAAGGAACAAAGTTGGGATTTGCAGTATTGTTCTGAAGAAACCAATCACAATAAACGAATCTTCGATTTTCCCCATTTTAATACAAATGCTGGTGTACTTGATACTCAAACAACCTGTACCCATGCTTTGTGAAAATCTTCCTTGCATGATTAATTTGTGACTCATGGCTAACGGTAACTTGACTTCAACAAATGCTAAAACATTGATTTTCGTCATCTCATCTCATGAGAGTTGCTTGTCCGAGTTGATTTTCCACAACAGGGAAATATTGAAGACACGGAGGATGTCTGTTGGAATATCTCCCAGCATACAAAGTGGCTGCCTCCTGCGATTTTTTTTTGTATTCGCCATGAATTAACACCATGTCCACTTTTTCATCTCCTGTATACATTAAAAAAAAGCCATATGAAGGGGGATAAGATATGAAATGAAATGCATAAAGCACACACAAAGTCGTCTTCACAACAGGTTCAATATAAGTTGAAACACGATTGGTAGACCGACAGGCGAAAAACAACTACTTTCCAAGCAAATACCACGCAGAACGTTGAATAATATTCACCTGACAATCCATGCAAACTTCCATAGAAATGGATCTTGTTCGCAAATGTTTCTTTCTGATAAGCTCGATTGAGTTTAAATTCATGTCGTGTCCGCCCAACAATCCGCATACCGGTTTCAGGCTTTTTGGCCCTCATCAGTACGGAGTAGTCACCAGCCAGAGATCCGGAGAGCTCTGGCCGAAGCGAGACGAAACATAAATAAAATCATCATCGAGCTTAAAACATCTTTAGGTCCGTCGGAAAAGATAGCTTTCAACCGGCGACACCTAGTGACAGAAAAAAACACTCCATACAATTCTCCTACCTCGATAGGATTCTGAATAAAAGATTTCTTCTCAGTAGGAGTGGCTCAAATTGCCCGACTAGAATATTTTAATGAAAGAAAAAGCCATATGAAGGGGAATAAGATATGAAATGAAATGCATAAAGCACACACAAAGTCGTCTTATCAGAAAAAAACATTTGCGAACAATATCCATTTATATGGAAGTTCGTTTATATTGAACCTCTTGTTAAGATTTATGCTTCATGCCTTTCATTTCATATCTTATCCCCCTTCGTATGGCTTTTTCTTTCATTGAAATATGCCAGTCGGGCAATTTGAGCTACTCCTACTGAGAAGGAATCTTTTATTTAGAATCCTATCGAGGTAGGAGAATTGTATGGGGTGTTTTTTTCTGTCACTAGGTGTCGCCGGTTAAAAGATATATTTTCCGACGCACCTAAAGATGTTTTAAGCTTGATGATGATTTTATGTATGTTGTGTCTCGCTTCGGCCAGAGCTCTCCGGATCTCTGGCTGGTGAATACTCCATACTGATGAGGGCCAAAAAGCCTGAAACCGAGCTTATCAGAAAAAAACATTTGCGAACAATATCCATTTATATGGAAGTTTGCATGGATTGTCAGGTGAATATCATTCAACGTTCTGCGTGGTATTTGCTAGGAAAGTGGTTGTTTTTCACCTGTCAGTCTACCAATTGTGTTTCAATTTATATTGAACCTGTTGTGAAGATGACTTTGTGTGTGCTTTATGCATTTCATTTCATATCTTGTATACATGTTTGTTGAAAAATTTAATGTCCTAAAGCACACTAGGTATACGAACTGATTAGGTTATTGATGAATACTAGTTCCTTACTTGTCAAAGTTATTTTTGTTTCCATAGCACACTTCTGATCTTTAAAGTTTTTACCAAACAATGAGAATTATATGATGAGAACGGGAATGAATCTGAAAATTTGAGTGAGCACTATTCGTTTCCGAAACTGAGTAGATCTACTTGGAGATGTTTGCGAAATCGAAAAAAGTGTTTTTATACAGAGCGTTTCATCAAGAATTCCAAAGTTTGATTCAATTCTAACTATATGCAATAAGATAATGAAAATTGTTCACCACCTTTGCTTCGACTCAAACTCATGGGCTTATTGGGTTACGGTAACTTGATTTAATGTTTTATTTATTTAAATTGACAGTAACTATTTTTTTCAGTTAGCATCGAATACTCATCGAGTGTAGGTGTGCGATAGACATTTTTCAAATCGAGATTACTTCTGAAAAGTGAGTGAAAGTGATTGAGTCATATAAATTCAGAAGATAGAATAAAGTGTTTCACGGGTAATGACGTTTAATCTGGATGACAGAAACAAGGCCCCCTGACAAGGGCTGGGGCCAAAACGATGCAAATAGCAACATAAACAGTTCCACAACTATAACAAACCCCACTAATAGCGGAGCGCCGAGCAGACTGTGACTACAGGCATGGAAACAGATACGGAGCGAAACAACAGAAGCCACTCTACCGAGACGGCAGCAGGTGAATCTGTATCAGAAAAACTGAAATAATTCAATTCACAGAAAGCACACATTTATTCGGAACCTGTTTACGTTCATATTGAAAAAACCAATGAACAAAACATCGGTCGCGTGCACCCAATGGCAGTGGGTCATATACTCCACCACATATTAAATATTCAAAATATAACCAAAATAGATAAAGTAGGAAAAAATAGAATTAAGGTTCAACTAAAGACAATCCAAGATGCTGATAGATAAGTACCTGGCCCGGTATTTTCACCTCCGGTTATACTAGGAATAAATTAACCAACGGTTAGAATATGCTTTTGTTTAACGTTTATTGATAAGCAAAAGCGCATTCTAACCATTGGTTGATTTATTCCTAGTATAACCGGAGGTGAAAATACCGGGCCTAGAAGCATTAATGCCTAATAATATTTTTCAAATAAGAGGTATAATTAAGGGAGTTGATACCACATTTAATGAGGTATATTCATTTAAAAACTTAATGTCTCCATAGATAAAAACAGAAGTTGAAAGATTAAGACGGAAAATTACTATTGATGGTGAACCAGCATATGTTCCGTAGCAAATGGTGCAACTAACCTTTGAAGGTCGTCTATTGTCCAAACAAGTTTATTTGAACAGTGTGAATCAATGCAACAGCCCCCAGTCATTGTGCATACATTGTGGAAAAACTATGAACGTAGAACATGAATGCCGCGATCCACAGGACAGCTGTTGCATTTATTGCAAAAATAATACACATAAGTCAACACACCAAGGTTGTCCAATGTGCGAGAATCAAATTAAATTTGAAAAACAAATGGTAGAACAAAATATATCATACGTAGAAGCTAAAATAAATATAAAAAAATCCCATGCTTATATCACTGCAGCAAATACAAATACATCTGAACCATTGGTAAATATGAGTGAGAAATAGTTTCCACCACTGCAATTGATACAACCCAGAATACAAAGTAACAGATCAACATCCCTCTCGCAACCACCTCGCATGCAACCCCCAATCAACAACACAATTTCAACCTCTCCACCCAGCACCAGTGCTGAAAAATAAAATAAAAAAAATGTCACCTACTGCTATAAAACCCTCTTCAATGTTTCCTTTTTCATTTGGCTCATCCTCACCATCAAACATGAGAGCAAATGAAAATGTATATACAGAACATTCAGATCCAGAACAGGAAACTTTCATAGATTTGCAACTTTTCTACAGTGTGTGTGACTGATATAGAATCGTTCGAATAATAAGAAAAAGTCAATGTTTCTAATAAGTATAGTTTAAGTAAGTGCTTAGTAGATAATTATATAAGTATTGCTATTATATCCAAGACCTGGTCTAGGCCAGATAGCGTAGTTAGTTTTAGAGATTATAATACCATTCGTAGGGACGGGTTTGATGGTTATTCAGGGTTAGCTATTCTTGTCAAACAGAAAATACCCTAGAAAGAAATAAATATCAACATACAATTATCAGAGGGGATCACGATATGCGGGAGAGATATGTAAGAATTCCTTGAGAATATATTCATTATAGTATTCACCCATTGTCACCAGAAAAAAGACTGGAATAATATTTTCAATCTAGTAGAACATAATGTAATCTTGGAAGGGGATTTTAATGGACAACATGTGACTTGGGACAACATATTTTATGGGGTTCATACAAAAATGATGCTAGAGGAAAACAAATATTAGAGGTATTGCAAGAGAAGGATAACGTGGTATTAGTGAATACTGGAGCACCGACATGATTAGATCGCAACAACCCAAATTCTGTTGTAGATTCGACGATATTAACTGCACCTATAGCACGAAAATTGGATTGGTCAACACTACAAGATACCTTAGGATCAGATCACTTTTCTGTTTACGTTAAGTTATCAACGCAATTTGCTAAAGATCAGGACTGGAGTCAACATAGCTGCAGATGAAGCAATTCCGTTAGAATAACCCTTAAAAAAAAGCCGGTACTATATTGGTAAGATGGGGAATGCAAAGCAAATATAGATGGCGTACGAAGGCGTTAAAAGAATATAAACAAGCAAGTGATTTGGAAAAAAATATATAAAATACAATAAAACAGGTGCCGATACGAAAATCTTCCTTAAAAATAAAACGAGTAGTAGCTGGTGTGCCTACTGTGAAAAACTAAGTAGTCAAACACCTGCAGTAGACATATGGAAACAAGCCAGAAAGATGAATAGGAAAACCTCGCCTAATACACCAGTAGATAATTCACGGACAGAAATAATTTTTAGATAAAGTCGCACCAGCCACAGTCGAAAGAGATTTAACACACATACATATGTCACAACACCAAAATGAAAATATACCACCTAATTTTTAAACAGCCAGTTATGTTAGAAGACCTCATATTACCACTGAAACAAACGAAGGTTTCTGCTCCGGGATATGATAACATACAAAACTGCATGCTTGAGAACTTACCCAACTCGCAAAAGAAAAACTTTTGAAAATCATCAACGAACTCTGGATCAACGGTAAACAAATAAAGGCGTGGGAAAATGTGATAATAATTCCTATATTGATATCAGATATAGATCCTAATGATGGAAATTCTTGGAGAGTTATATCATTCATGTCATGCATAATGAAAACCTACGAAAGAATGGTGGAACAACGACTAACATGATGGTAAAACTATAAAAAAAATTTAACAAAAAATTAAACCGACGAAATACGGAACTGAAAAGTAAAAAATAAAATGAACCTTCTTAGTCACAATAACTAAGCTCCTAAACTAATGTAAGTAACTTATTTTGAGTCGACGCCAAACAAACAAGCAAATGAATTAGGTAAGGTGTGAAATGATGGCATCGAGTTGGGCGTTGACATTCTGATAATTTTTTTGAAGTAATTCAATGATCTTCGTTGATTGTTTGTTTGGCGCCGACTCAAAATTAGTTACTTACATTAGTTTGGGAGCTCAGTTATTGTGACTAAGAAGGTTTATTTTATTTTTTACTTTTCAGTTCCGTATTTCGTCGGTTTAATTTTTTGTTAAAATGTTTTCATTTTTCTTACTCTCAAAATTCTTACTTATTCACCTTATTTCAACAATGACACTAACGATCTGTCATTGTCAACTACATATGTGTGCCAATGTTCACAAGTGAAAAATCAATTATCCCCTATTTTTCGACCCCTGAGGGTGGATAATTCCATTCGAAATCCAAATATGATCAACTATGATGTATACCCTATCTGATAAAAGAAGAATCATCCATATTGAAGATCCCAGTATAAAGTTATGCCTGATAGAATCGGTTAACGGACCAGAATTCATAGGGTGAGTGATCAATATCCTTCATTTTGCTACCTTCAGGGAAGGATTATATCTTTTTAATTCAAATGGGACCAATTTCAAAGTACACCCTATCCACTGAAGAAAGAATTATCGGAATCGGACGCCTTAGTAAAAAGTTATACGTGATCATATATACATAAAAAAAATGATAAAAAAAAATATACGCGTCGACTAGAGAACCTCCTCCTCCTTTTTGGTTTCGTCGGTTAAAAAGATATTACTCACCACGCAGTACGGCTTCTGGCAAGGAATAGAAACCATTCACGCAGTGACACCTAGTCACAGATATACAAATCTGACTAACAGAAAACCACGTCCTAGGAGCGGTATTTTCAGCTTATGATGTGGTTGATATAAATATCCTATAACAAAACATGACAGAAGTACAAATCCCAGATGAAGTAGCCCGTAGCATATTCAACATTACACCGAGAGAAAAGTTATCATTAATCAAGGAACAAATGATGTATAGTCAAGAATTATTACACGAGGATTATCTCATGTCTCGGTATCAGCCCCTCTCCTTTTCAATATATATATGGCATCCACACAAGATCCAAAAATAATTCAATATGCAGATTATTATGCAATATATGTGAGCGATAAAACCTATGAAAAATGCTTGGAAAAACTTAACAACCATATTCAACCCCTGCTGAAAAATTTGGGATAGCTTGAGTTCCAACTGTCACCAGAAAAATCCAAAGTTATAATCTTAACAAGAAAAATATTCCAAGATATCATAATCCCTCCATATGCAATCACGATATTCCTATGACCGATGAAGTAACATATTTGGGCGTAACGATAGATAAGAAAATTAACATGGAAATCATTCATCCAACAAAATATCGCAAAATGCCAAAAAAGTTTGAATTTTCTGAAAACGATAGGAAGAACTCGGTGGGGAGCCAGCCCTGAAATAGCATCAATATTTTACAAGGCATATATCAGATCTATTATGGAATATAGATGTATTCTTTATGGATCAGCACTGGCAAAAATACAAAACCTTTTTAGCTGAGAAATTTTTAGTAAAGCTACAAAAATTTGTCAACTCAACGAAAATTACCTTCAAAAAAATTCTGAAGTGAAAAAAATCGCTAATGCTATGCATTGCATTCAGAAATATCATCCCCTGGTATCCAAACAAAAAAGTGTGCAAGATTTTTTCGGATTAAGAACAGCCGCCAACATAACCATACCATCATATGAAGAAGTCCCTCAGAAGAACAGCATTATAATGAATCAACTTTCAAACGGGAATCAAGCAAACAAAATATTTACTGACGCTTCCAAAAGTGTGAATAGTACAGGGTATGCCTATTATATTCCAGAAATGAATATAAAGGCAAAATATAAACTTGACATTAATATGTGAATATACAATGCGGAAGCTATTGGTATTTTACGAACAGTCGAATTGGTTATAGAAAACAGTATTAAACATTCTATTGTACTATCTGATTCACTATCTGTCCTAACTGATATCAATTCCTTGCCAAGAAATTTTGAAAATCCATACATCAACAATATTCGCTGCCGAATTCATAACATAAAAAAAAAAGAAAATATAATATATTTTATTTGGGTAAAAGCCCATTCAGGGATAAGTGGAAATGAAATAGTGGACAAAATTGCCAAAGGAAGCATATGGGATGGAGAGGTATCAACCTACATCTCAAGATCCGCGAAAATTATGGCGAAGGAATGGGAAACCCACTGGAAAAATTATTGCAAAAACCACTCATCCGAAAACATATTGATTCCAAAATTTCAATTATAGTAAAAGACAGATTGACACAATGATAAGATTCAAAACAGGACATGCATGTTATGCATCCCATCTGCATCCTATAGACATAGTGAATTCGACATCAGGTAATGTATGAGAGGGAGAGAAAGACCTGAATCATATATTCTTCAAATGCCAAAAATACCCAAATGAAAATAAAAGTATTAAATAACAGGTTATGGAATGAGAAATTCCCAATTCCCTCCAATTCGTCCTACCTTCCTGTACTAAACAAAAAAAATACGACCCTCTCTTACAATTCGTCATTGAAACTCGAATTAAATTATAGAATCTCTTCCAGTGCTACATTTTATTAGGTTATTAGGAATCTTGTGCACCTTTGTGTTTATCCTATTATTGATCTATTTCACAATCAGCGGTCTAACTGTGTTGTCTGTACATAAATGTCCTGATCGACTCCAGGACGAGAAGAGTGTGAACTTGTCAGTTCCTAGAGGTGAGAGAAAAAAACTTGGCCTTGGAAATAATCATATATTTACTAATTATAAATAATATAATGTTTCCATGCCTCCAGTCCATATCATGGTTTAGCAGTGTATGCAGCAAAGAACACATTAACATTGGTGTTGCTGCTGTATCTATATAAGGCCAAGAAATCGCTCAAGAAAGAGAGAGAGAGTGCCCGATGAAAATATACAAGAACGCTTCAAACAGTTGAGGAAAGAAGTTAACGAACAGATAACAATCGAAAAAAAGGCACATTACGGTAAAATTATTTATGAATCCAATAATAAAACCAAAACAGTATGGAATATAGTTAACTCGACCAAAGGTAAGCAAAATACGGGAAAAGTCAGAGAAATTTGTTACAATGGTGAAACTTGACTCAACCTGAAGACATGGCCACCACTTTCGGAAACTATTTGTCAAACGTAATCAATGAGAAAATCAATCACCACTTTGGTTCAGAACCATCGATTAATTGTACTACAGGGCGGGCTACGCGTGATTCATTCTCCTTTATCCTTGTCAATGAAAACGAAATCACTGAAATTATTAAACAACTACCTAATAAGACGTTCACTGGCCCTGATGGAATCCCCGTACCAGTAATGAAAGCATGTAGTTCAACATCGCACCATTTTTATGCTCCATTATTAATGCATCGATCACGCAAGGAAAGTTTCATTCCTCTCTCAAACTAGCCTCCGTGATACTGATACATAAGAAGAACCATCCAAGAAATGTTGAGAACTATAGACCCGTCGCTCTTCTGAGCATTTTCTCGAAAATCATAGAAAAAATTATTGCAAAAAGAATTACTCAATTTCTCGAAACCTTCAATCTTCTCAGTGATAGCCAATACGGTTTGAGAACCGGTCTTTCAACAGAAACAGGGACGATACAGTGTGTTCAATACATCACCGATAAAATGTACATCGGGGAAATAGTGGTATCTATTATGTTTGATCGCACACGGGCTTCCGATACCGTCGAGAGTTCCTTCGTGTCGAAAAAACTATACCAACTAGGAATGGCCCCATAAATGAATGGTTTATTTCATTTCTAGAGCACAGAGACTTCATGGTCAAAATTGATGAAGTCATCTCGGACGAATATGAGAGTGATATCGGTAATCCTCAAGAGAGCGTCCTTGGGCCTTAATTTCCTTGATTTTTATAAACGATCTCCCACACCACATAATTAAGGAAAAATCCTGATGTATGCTGATGGCACATGCATAATCGTTTCGGATGCTTCAAAAAAAATATTAGCACATAAAATCGATACTATACTGGTAGAATTCAAAGATTGGTGTTTCAAAAATAGGCTCATTATAAACCATATCAAAACGGTAGGCAAATATAGAACACCAACAATCCAACACATTTCATTTGAGGGGCGTTCACTTGAATTAACCAAATTCACCAAATCTTTAGGTACGCAGTTAGACTGCAGCCTTTCTTGGAAAGAGCAAATAGACAGCATATGTAAGCTGAATAGATGCTACTATGTGATATCGAAATATATGCTATGCTTTTGCATAGTCAGCAATATCATACAGTATTGTTTTTGGAGTTCAGTTCACAAAAACGAATCATTCGGCGTATTTTCGGACTGTCTTACAAAACTTCTTGCAAAGATACTTTTAAAATTTATAGTATTCTCACATATATAATGGAACTTATTACATTCATTCATATCAACAAGTACAATTTTGATAAAAATTGTGATACTCACGACAATAATAGGAGAAATAAAAATAATATATTAATAAACATGGCAAAACACTCTTAAAAAAACGATTACTGCAGATAGTCGCTTCTTCAACAAACTTCCTACTTTCTTGAAAAGCTTGAAATGTTTAGAGGTTTTAAAATGCCGGCTTAAAAACAAAATAATGTTTTGACAATGTAGAAGAGTTCGTAAATTAAATCAATGGTAATTGACTATTTATTAACTCTATCTTTTTAAACTTACTTTCTCTTAAGGCCGAATTATTCGCTTAACTTCTAGATCTTGTTCATGTTCAGTATTGTCATTTTTATACTTTTTTATATTTTTTTCTTTACACACATTCCTTACAGCATCTTCATTCAACATGTTTTTTATGAACTGTCCAATCTGTTTTTTGTAAATGGGATACGGACTCAATTAAATTTTATTTGATTTGAAAGGGTATAAATACCCATGGAATGAATTAAATTATTGATGAATGACACTTGGGCAGTGTGAAATGTCTGTATTTGGACTGAAAAAAATCCTTTTCCCAAACATGACTACTATGGGTGGTTCGTCATAAGGAGATTTAAACGTCATAGGGTGATTTCGGAAGATAAGGTCAGTTGGTATAATATGGCTATGCACGATTTTCCATTGGGACAATTCTATTTCGGACATGGCTTTGCAATGAATATTCTGGACATATCATTGAGCTCCATGAATCATGATGCCCGGCGAGAAGGGTGTTCACTATCATTTCCACTCAATAGAGATTTCATGAATCATAGTAATTAATGTCACTAAATCAAGTAGATCTACACATGATATGACGAGAGTGAAAACATACCCTCAAATCATGATTGACAAAACGTATTTAGAATCAAATCAGTGAAGATAATGTGTTCAATAAATCATTCGGCCGGCAAGTGTGCATAACATGAGATTTTGAACTAAAATGAAATTCGACTCGATCGAATGAATTTAATCCACCAGTCATTGTGTATCATTTTGTGATTCATGTAAAATGATTCTATATAAATGTTTGCTTTAATAATGATTCAATATCGGAATGCATGCGTAACATATCATTATTTCCACCCGGACACATTTTCATAATGCCAACTCCTCAGGATGGTGGGTTCATGATGACCTTGTAGGTATTGTTAACTAATATATTGAATTGAAATATATTTTTCCACGAGATGAGTTCATTCATCGATATTTCCATTACACCAACATCACTAAATACAAGTTTATTCAATAAGAATTGCGATAATATACAGTTATTTCTTTGAAACCTTTCTTAAATTTTTGCCATCCCCCCTTTGATTTTCTATTCACTTCTTTCCATAATTCTTCAGTTTCTTATTTGGTGAATTCAATAATCCAAAGTCTTGTGTTTATGCACATCTCATTATATCTGCGTTGGAAGCAATAAAAAATAACAACAAACATTCCACCAAGTGCGAGCGCTACTGCCAAATCATATGAGAAGGTTTGGTAAAATATGAAAATTTAGCAAACGCGCATTTTTTCCAATATTTAGCTTTACTGGTCCCCTTCCAAATATTACAGAGCAAAGGTTTACTGAAATGCAATGCTATGGTAGAAACTGCTATGAAAGATTTCAGCTAATTAAATGGATTTTGCAGATATGCTAAACATAATTTTTGTCAGAGGACATTGAATCACATTGAAAAACATTCAACAATTTGTAAGAGAGTGGTCAATTTTTTTTTCAATGACAGGGCTAAAACAGCAGCCAAAAACAGAAATTGACAACTTTAAAATAAATACAACGTTATAATTGATGTGACAGTGAAATCCATGAACAAGAGGTATGCAAAAATATAGATTTATGCAAGGATTTGGCAGTATTGGACCCAAAAAACTTTGACCAAATAACATCTACTGACTATGACAAATTTCTTTCAGGAAGTTGCATGGAAAACTTGTCAGCAAAAATATTATTAAATATGATTCCCTCTGCTACTCCTGAAAATTCAAAAAAAAAACTATACATTTTGCAAAAATCTGGGATGGATTCAAATTATCAATCGCAGATATTGATCCCCATAAATAAAAATCAGACATTGGCTAACTAGACAATGATGAGGAAAAAACTGATGACAATTTTGAGCAGATCTGAAAAACTTATGCGGTATGCTGCTATGATATAATTTCAAAAGAAATATGTTTCAGGGAGCATACCCTTCACTTTTTACTGCTTATCAATATCTTCTGACGCTGGCCATTTCCCAAGTAGAGTGTGAAAGATCATTTTCGATTTTAAAATTTATAAACGATAGGTTAAGAAATTCACTGGTATGTGACAAATTCGAATCATTTATGCTGATGAATATTGAAGCCTCAGTATCAAACCAAATTGACCATGGGGAAGTGATCAATGCTTTGGCCGAAGAAAGTGATTTGTTCGAAAAATCATTTTTTATTAATTACCGATTTGTGGAATTGTAAGTCTTTTGGTTGTTGTTCGTTTTGTTTTATAATTAAAAATGAGACACTTTTCCAAACTTCTGTTTTTATATATGTTGACCCAATTTTTATACAGTACTCTTATATATTCAAGATATGATCATAAAAATTTGTTGTGGGATGAGTCTTACGTTTTCTATTTATAATTTTCAAATTTAAGTTGAAAAGGGAAACATTCTCAATCGAATATTGATAGAAAGATTTTTCTGTGAATTGAAAAATCCACGATTAAAATGAAGTTATTTTTGGTGATGGAAGATAGTGACAAGAGTTTATCTTTCAGTCGCAGATGATTCCACATCTGATTTCATGAACATCCTGTTTATATTTTCAATAAATCAATCTATCATACCCCATGACAGGTTTAAATGTCAGAAAACACTCATTTCAAAGTGTCTCTCCAAAAGAAATGATTCTAACTTTTTCCATCTTTGCAAAGTGAGATTGCTTCTTGAAAATGTGTTTCCCATTTCTTCCGGTCTTCCTGATGATCGTGGAAGCGTGAAATAGATTTTCGTCGACAAAAATGTATTGAAGACCTAGTGAATGCGATGTCTCTCCTGCGTCAATGTTACGAATGATTTCTGGTGAGTACTCTCTTTTGGAAAACATTCTTCTTTGCCTCATTCATCTTTATGAGTTCTTAATTAAGACGGAATAGAAAATCAAATAACTATCTGAATGAAAATGCAAATTTTCAATTTCAGATTTTTTCTTTTGAGTTAGGGCCTTTTCAGAATATCTATCAGATGTAGTTCAATGTCCAGCGTGGCTTTAGCCGGGGAAGTAGTTGTTTTCTGTTAGACATTCACAAAAAATAACTTCATTTTAATCGTGGATTTTTCAATTCACAGAAAAATCTTTCTATCAATATTCAATCGAGAATGTTTCCCTTTTCAACATGAATACCCCCCCAAGAGGTTATCTTGACGATGAAAGATAGTGACAAGAGTTTATCTTTCAGTCGCAGATGATTCCACATCTGATTTTATGAACATCCTGTTTATATTTTCAATAAATCTTTCAAATTGAAGTTGTGTATGACGTTCAGTTGAGGTAATGCATTGTTTTATAGATATTTATCACCTTATCAAAAATGTGATATGTTTGACAATTTTTGTTCTGTTCAATAAGTTCCTTTTCATTAAACTGACCGGGCTGGTGTTAATAGTTTCCCGGGCCGATTTGCCACTTCCCATCCGCCCCTGGTACCAAATAATTTGATTGGGCAGTGATTGGTTGGTAAGTAAGTAAGAACTTCACAAAGTATTCATAGAAGTAGGTACCAATTAATTTCATTGGACAATGATTGGTTGGTAAGTAACAACTTGTCGAAATATTAATTTCAATTCGCGCGACAAGCTTTCTAAAACAAAATAATTCCACAAAAATAATCAAATCATTGTCAGCGATAACTTCAACTTATTCTATACGTTTTAGTTCATGGCTTAAATAAAAGCTTGTCGTTAAAAAGGTTTTTTGATGGTTGTTTTATTTGTTGCTTTTCAGTTAGTTCGCCTTGATCTATTCATTTCAAGTAGAGCATCGTTATTACAAAGTATCTTCCCTGTTAGTTTTGAGCTGAAAGAAATCATGATCTCCGACCTCAAAAACTCCCATACACAATTTTGAATAGAATCTGACGATAATCACAAAACTCGTTCGCCATCCTAAGTCGCCATCTTAAATTTATAGATTTTGTCAAAAAATTCATAATTCTGTTCCTGAAAACCCCTCATGCCAATTTTGAATAAAATATGACCATAATCAGAAAACTCGTCCTTCATCTTGGGGCCACCATCTCAAATTTATAAATTTTGAAAAAAATTCAAAATCTCCGACCGCGAAAACCGCCGCATACGAATTTTGAATCGAATCGGACCATAATCACAAAACCATCTTGAATTTAAGGATCCTAACCCAAAAAAATATCTGAAATTGAAATTTTTATTTTTATTCGATAGTATTTGATTTTCTATTCCAGTCTTGATTGGAACTCATATAGATGAATGAGGCTAAGATGAATGTTTTCCAAAAGAGAGAACTCGCTAGAAATTATTTGAAACATTGATTCAAAAATAATTCCTCCCACCGAGATTTTTTTTTCATTGCCTTTAATGTAGGGAAATACTGTAAAAGGTCAAAAAACGGGCACCGAATATTTTGAAATTGTTTATTAGTTTAAACTATGAATATGCATATCTTTGAACGAAAGAAATATTTTTTATACGATCTTGAGTTTGGAATATTCTGCACCTTTGAATTAAAGAAAATCACATTAAATTCATGACTGAAGAACAATGACATATTTATTATCTTTTGCTCAAAAGTTTTGTTTATTCCAAAAGAAACCATTGCATCGGTATATTTTTTCCAACAGAAACATTTTATAGCATTAATTGAAAATTAATTTATGAACTTAAATATTGTAGTGTTGAAATTTGGAATAATTTGTGAACATTTGATCTTTCCAGATGTAATGGTTTCTAATAATTCATGCCCCCATATAGGAAGTATCAAATTTGTCAATAATATTATATATTTTTTTACTTATAATTGCACGATAGGTTTGTATTTTATCAGGTAAATTTGGGTTGTTTAATGAGAAACTGTTGCCTAGCAATTAGACGAGAAAAACTGTAAACTTTTGAAAACGCGACACCGAAGGTGGAGCGCTTTTAGGTTGACAGGTTTCCGAGTCAAATTGCTAAAGGAAACAGTTTAGAATTTGAACAACACAAATTTACCCGATATCAATACAAACATCGAGTGTAATTCGCCAGGACGATTTAATGATTAAGAAATTTAGAAACATATCAATGCAATCTTTATTTATTTTGGCAACCAACACCGCGATAATTGATAAACAAATGAATAAGTGAAAAAACCACTAGTGCATTTGTCGCTGCAAAACTTTTGCCGCTGTCAAACTGACAATTGCACTGTGGCATATGCGATTTTTCATACATGAAATGAATTGTCAAATGAAAAATTGATCAAACAGATTTTGCTGCTACCTCAATTGATTCCACCTATGGGCAGATTGAAACTGAATAATAAAACTTGGAAATTTTCTGCAGTGGAATGCCAGGAATGAGTTTCCATGGATCTATTTGTTTAACTCCAGTGTTTTTATGATTCCAGGTCATTTTTTATATTATTATTTTATTTTTATATTATTATGTTCATAAAAACTTTTTCATAGATACTCTTGTTTCAATCATTTTGAAAAACTACAATTTGAATTTTCACGCATTATGTCCCTGTTTGTACAACAACATGGTCTTCATGAGATTAGCTCGATATCAAGCATTAAATCTCTAATATATCCTCATAATTACTTGTTATGGATATTTTCTATATATTATATAACAATTTTCAATCACAAAAAATTATCCGCAAAATCTATCTAATTATCGACAGGTATCAGTGCTGGGTGTTATTTCTAAAATCTTCGGAAAAATTGTTTGCAGCAGGATGATACATTTTTTAAATATTAACAAACTCATATTTACACACCAACATGGATTCCGGACCGATGGATCAACACAAACTGCTGCTTGTAATCTTTTCGAACATGTTTACACAGAACTGGACAAGGGAAGGCGCGTGGCAGGGCTGTTTTTTGACCTATCGCGTAATTTCGACAGTTTAGACATAAAGTTCATTGAGAATAAATTGTACAATGTCGGAATCAGAGGTATTTTCTTGGATTGGATTGTAGATTTTCTCAGCAATAGAAAGATGATAGTTAAAGTTAAGGATGCTATTTCCAACTTTTATATTATTGTGAGAGTTTGTAGAATATTTGTCGCTTCTCTACGTAATGCAAGTGTTAGTGCTACAGCTCTTTCCCCTGCATTCCATCCGTTTGCTTTGGCCGCTGCTTCAAACTGCCGGCGGTAATTTGCCCATGGAGTTTTTCCGTCGAATTGAGGCGGCTTCATGGAAAGCTTCCCTATTTCAGAAATGACCTTGACATCTTGTATACCCTCTTGAACTTTATCCAAGTTCAAACTCAAGTCCAGCATTGCATTTTTGTTAACCATCTCTGTGGAGGGCGCACTATCAATTCGTTTTTCCGGCTTTTTTTTTATGTTCTGGTTCCCACGAAAAGGGATATCCTGTAATGTTCAGAGAACATCGTGGGAACCAAGGGAAAGAAGGTAGGAGTTGGTGTTCTTCTTAAATTTCTGGAGGTTGTATGCCTCGGGGAACACCTCCCTAGGCAATGAGTTCCAAAGCCTCGCTGTTCGTTGGATGAACGAGTATTTGGAAAGTGATGTTCTGCAGGTCTCCAAAGTGACCACGAAGGGGTGTGATGACTGAACTTGACGGGTCAGTCTCGAAGAGACTGCCAAAGCAGGAACGATTGTTGATATTTCAGAAGAGCATCGCCCATGAAAATATCTATAAAATAGAGACAAATCGCCAACTTTTCTACGGTGTTCCAGACAAGTGAGCGAGTTTGTAAGCGAGGCATCACCGACGAGACGAATTGCCCTTTTTTGGACAGAATCCAATAGCCTCAGGATATGTTTAGGTGCTGCGCTCCAAATATGGGAACAGTATTCCAGGACAGGTCGGATCTGTGCCTTATAGATCATAAGCAGCTGAGTGGGGGTGAAATAGCTCTTGGCACGAAACAAAAAACCAAGTTTTTGGGATGCACTTTTGGCAATGGACCTCACGTGATTTTCCCAGGAAAGGTTATTGCTGATAGTAATACCAAGCATCGATATGGAGGACTTCAGTGGTATGGTTACTCCTGACAAAGTTATGTTAGGCACAGTGAGATCGGCTTTTTTAGAGAAAAGACATGCTTGTGTTTTGTTTGCATTGAATTCTACCAAGTTATTAGATCCCCACTTGAGAATTGTTGCTAAGTCCATATTTATATTATTAACATTTCTTCCTCGTTCATTTCTGGTTTCACGGGCTGATATAGGGGCCCTGGAAGAGAAAGCGGTATGGAGGGTACTATCATCGGCAAAGCTGTGTACTGGACATGAAGTTGCTTCCAACAGGTCGTTGATGTGAAGTAGAAATAGTATTGGTGCGAGAATAGATCCTTGCGGAACACCAGCATTTATGAGTAGAGTGTCAGATGAAACTCCATCGACCCTACATGGAGAGACCTGTTTGAGAGAAACTTAAGCAGAGAACACAGCTGAGGGGCAAGCCATAAGACGGAAGCTTGGCGAGGAGTCTCTGGTGCCAAACTCGATCGAACGCCTTGGAGATATCCAATGCCACAGCTGAAGTTTTTCCATACTTTTCAATAGATAGCTGCCATATATGTGAGACGTAAGCGAGCAGGTCACCAGTTGATCTCTGATGGCGGAAGCCATATTGCCTATCGTTGACAATTCCTGAGTCGTCCAGATATTTCATGAGCTCGATGTTGATGGCTTTTCCCATGACCTTTGAAATAATAGATAGCAGTGCAATAGGTCTGTAGTTGCTAGGTGGGGCCTTTTTGCCTTTTTTAGGGACTGGCTGTACTCTTGCAATTTTCCAATTGGACGGAAATACCCCCAAATTGTAAGAGTGGTTGAACAACTTGCAAAGAACAGGTGTTAGTTCGGGGGCACATTTCTTGAGAACAATCGGCGGGATTCCGTCAGATCCACAGGCTTTGTTGGTGTTGAGACCCAGCAAAATCTTTCTGATAGTACGTTGGCGAAAGGTGATCTCGGGCATGTGACTGTCAATAGGTGTAATGTTCGGGGGTTGTTTTCCCGATTAATCCAGAGTGGAATTTCCAGCAAATAGGTGCGCAAAGATATTGGCTTTTTCCTGGGCAGTCGTTGCTAGTGTTCCATCTTCTTTGGTTAGGGGAGGAAATGAGCTGGAAGTGAAGTTTACTGATCGTTTCCTTCATTTTGTCCATTTCTGCCTCGACCCATCTTTGATTTTATCTACCTCCGTGTTCATTTGCTCCCTAATTTGATCCATCTCTGTCTCAACGGTTCCCATTCTTTCTTCTAGAAAATTAGCTACACCACACAATTCTTTTTTTAGACCTTCTGTGTTTTCCAGGAACTTCTCTTCCAGGCTTCTTGCATTTTCTTCCAAGGTCCTCGAATTTTGTTGCAGCTCTTCTTTCAAGGATTTAGTAGTTTCTTCGACTTTATTCATTACCGAACTTAAATCACCTCCGGGAACTTCGAATAAAAATGTTTCGGGGTCCTCACCTTCTTGTATAAGTCCTTCTGCAAGTCTTTCCTGGAGTACTTGCTTTTTACCCGTTGTTTCCAGTTCCTGTTTCAATTCCGCTACCTTCAAATCCGCAAGGCGCACTTTTCTTGAACACATTTTGTCTTTGACGAGGTATCAGTCTGTTTCACACGAGAAGTTTATCAGTTTGTTGAAAATTCACTTCGCGAATTCTTTTCCACAGGCCACCAGTCTATTGTCTGTTTCACGCGAACAGTGTATCAGTTTATATTCCCACGCACAATTGTCCACTTCGCGAAAACCGGGCCATTGTCTATTTTGGGCGTAAAAAAAAGTTCTATCAATTTATTTTTTCTGACTATCCACTCCACGATTACTTGTTCATTTTCAAAATCTCGCTTCCGACACCAATTGTAACGTAAATAAACTTAACTTGGTTTTACTAATTTATTTCACACTTAAATTTACAACTAATATATATTACCAACTACGCCACTGTATCGCTCGATGCTATCGGCGGCTGAGACTGAGACTGAGACTGCCGTGCCATCTTGAGGGCTGCCTATTTATCTCCGTTACAGAATTCCCGATCTTTCCAATTCTGGCGGTTGGCGACCAGCATGTTCCAGTTGTTTCCAATATTGACCGTTGTTATCCGCGGCGGCGCGACTGGATTGTTCTCGGATATCTCCGGGGATGACATCATCGTTGTTGATGGCAACGAATGAGGCGACAGGTCCGGCCTAGGTTCGTTACAATATATTTCAGTGGGTCCTTTATTTGAAAAAGTATATGAGTGGAATGAGAACATAACATAACATAACAATAGTGGAAATAATCGAGAGGCAATAAACGGTGACTTGTTTTGAAAAAAATAGAAATGTTTCTCAGAGCCACCTCTTTCAGGCATTTGTAGCCATACAATTATTACAATATTTCATTTAATAAACACCTACTTCAAGTCAGGAGCTGAAAATTCATTATGTGATTTAGTATTTAACCAGAAAAAAATGATAAATCTGCAGTATTGTGTTTCACTCGATATTGACTAGATAGAAGATTTTGAAAAAATCAGAGGATTTGGAAATATAAATCACTTATTCATTATATTATTCAATTGAAGAGCATTTTAACAGATCGGCAAAACTAAATATGGTATTTTTGCGATATACCATATACATATAACAATTAGGAAATTGGATCCTTCAACTCCTCAAAAATTCAAAAAGCACAATTTTCCCAAAAAATTGAATACTTTCAAACCAAACTTAAAACATACAATTTAACATTTTTATTCTAAAATATTGAAATTGGATTAAACGAATTCATTTTGGGCTTGAAAAATAAAGTTAACAGGTTCCTCCATTGACGTTAATGATTATAAAAAAATTATTATAGAACAAACTTTAGCTTTTCATAAATATCATTCTAACTATTCATATTTTTCCTAACGAAACGACCTTTCACGTTCGATGTTTGCCAAAAACAGAGTTTCAATTATAGAGATTCTCCATCTAATTGCCTGGGAAAATTTCGTCGGAATTGATTATTTGCTTTGTTAATGAGTTTTTCATCACAAGAAATGGTCTCCCCTGTTATTCGAAAAAAGTGTTGCCCAGTGTATAGAGCAATGTAAGAGAGTCACAGACCATGTTCTTTTTTTTAGAGGTATAGGAAATCCTTCATGGACACTAAAACCTCCACCCCGCAGGCTCGTCTGGCCGTGACATCCAATGACACTCGAGCCCTCTGACCCATTGTATCTTACCTGATAAGAATACAGGTCCGGGAGATCCCAGTTGATCTGCTATAAAATAGCTCTCCAGGCCTTTTCTTTCACCATATCTATGGTTCCCGATTGAAAGCCACTTCGAGGTCCCTCCCAGCAACTACAAGTATTGCCGTACTACCTGCTACCGTACTGCTGCTGCAGGTTCGTCAGGATGGCCCTATCGTCTGTTCAGCACTCTGGAGAATCATCATCCGATTCCGCAGAACGCTCGGAATCACATCATCTCCAGTGCCCTGATTTCGGCTCAGTGGTCATTTGATCCCACGAGTTAGTGAGGGGAAGGGGAAAGTCCAGTCCTGTGGTGCCCTCTGAAGAGGGCCAAGGCTGATTACTCCGAGATTTCGTCCTGTTTTCGGAGGCATACATTCCCGATGCCATACATCTGTCTCCACGGCGCTCACGTTTGGATTTGGATCTGTTCGACAGAGCCTCGTTAGTCGGGACACGGCCACGAATGTCCTCGAACCGTGCCATTCGCTGCGCGGCCGCGGCAAGTTCACCTCAAACCACGTGAAGGAGAGTTTGGACTCCAAGGTGCGACCATGTACCTGCTGTTAGACAGTATAAAAAATGTTCCCTTCTGCATTGACTATACGATCACTACATATTATTCCACATTTATTTTTCGGTACCATGCTACCTACCTTCTACTACTTTGGGACACAGCCATACAACTTCGGGCTTTTGAGTGTTGCCTTCCTGAATTTCATCATTATGTCTTATTGCTGCATTGCCGACAAAATGGGGTGCACTATGAGAAGTTAGCATTTCGCGATGTTCCCGAATGTAAAACAAAGCCATCACGGGAAAAACCCCGACTTACCGGTTCAAGTTATTACTTGAATATCAAGCACTCGTCTTAATCTGCACCCATTGTTATGAACGGCGTGTTCTACACTTTCCTCCAAGACACGTACTATTTCCAGGAACAAACTATCTGATACAAAAAAGGAAATTTACCAACATTTTGATAAAAATTTAATGAACCAACTCCCAATTAGCGAAACAATTCAAAAAGTGCATAGCAAATGGATTTAGTTTGATAGAAATATCCCTTCGAAAAAAACCGAAATTATTGTTTTAACCCCACCTGCTGAATGCGCTATTTTTATTTTGATAGTGTCCACCTAAACTTTTTTTGAGTTCTCAGTTCGTGCGCAATTTCAACATTGCTTTAATGTCCATCGAGTAAACCATATGCATCACGTATTCTTCATCAGTATGAAAATAACTATCCACTCATAGCCTGATATCCCCTAAATTATGTTGATTTTCAATAAATCCCTTTGGCAGTGATATCTCCAACTAATACCCTCCTCAACATTATTAAATTCTCAAGTATTTTAAATACACCCTTCCATAAAAGCGGGACGACGCGCGACGTTATCGCAGAGAGATAAATCAGCGTCCCGAAGAGATGAACAAAAAGGCAATGAAACAAACGATGTTATCCTTGTTATTCCGGTGAATCGTTGACAGGACGGCACAAGACGGAGGCCAAAGGGCCAGAAGGAAAGAAGCCTCCCATTCAGAAAATAAAATACTCATTTGGCTCTCCTTTTAATAAAAGTCAAGCGTGTACATATTAGCTACAACCCCTTGGATTCCAATGACGATGTTGCGATGGCCCTTTTATAATTTTGCATTATTATGTCAGCAGCGTCACATACTGTTTTCAGTTTGGGTAAAGCTATTTTGGTAAACAAACTTCTATGTCAGTTTTACCAATGCATATCCGAAAATAAAGTAAGTGGAGGCAGTTTTATGGAGGAACGCCATTTGTTGTTAGCTTTCCTTGGTTTAAAACCTGAAAAAACTATCTGGAACTCTATACTAATGCAGAAATGTAATTTTTCAGTCCGTCTTGATAAGTGACTGCGTTCACCAAATTATTTATCCTAGTAGAGAACTCATTATATTGATCAATAACTCCTCGTATTATGTTGAATGAAAATGAGGGACACATCTCTTCAGCGGGTTTTTTGGAGACAATATCCATTTCCGTTCTCAAAACCTAAGGAAGAAATCATAATCAGCAATTTGTTATGTTTGAAACAAATTGGAGAATGATACCTCGTTGAACAACAGAACTATGACGATTGTAGAGAGCATGGAAGAACTTTTGGAATTATTCAAATAAAAACATATTTTCAATGAAAAAATTAATGCTACCGATGGGAATTTTGTAAGGCTATGGGTTCACCTTCATTTCCTCTCCTGAGTAATTTTTTAATGTAACGTTTTGAGGATATATCTATATTTGTATATATATATATATATATATACATATATATATATACATATATTACTTTCAGACTGATGGTATTTTTGGGTTCTGGAGACCTTGATCGGCAATTATATCAAAATTCTTTGAAAATATTGTTGTTTTGACGGGAATAATAGGTAGCGTTTCTATTGAAATCTTCCTAAAATTGGTTTAAAAAATTACAGAATTCAACAAATATCGAATTCTTCATCTGGAAAATGATACCCCGCTATCCGTCATGGAAATGAAATGCCAAATTTATAAGCATTACTTTTGTTCAAAGCGCATCGCTCATAAATTGTTTCAAGATATTGAAAAAAAAAGTACACCGATACTAATAAAATAATCCAATTTATCCTCGATCTTGTATTTAAAAAATGTCATAAATCCGTACTGATTTTCCATTTACAGTTGATAAGCCTTCCATACACAAAAAAATTATCAAAATCCGATAACTGGTTTCGAAAATATAAGCAATTAAAAAAATCATGTATTTATTCTCAAAATGTGAAATATCACTGTTATTTGTGCTTGCGCGGTATGAATATGAAAAGGAATTATGTGTTGAAAGTTAGGCCAAGGCAATATCTATCGAAACCAAGGAACAGATTTTTTCAAATTCTGTCTGTTAACGAAAAAACTACATTTGGCCGTTTTTCGGCCAAGCCAGATCACTGTGCGTCGGTAATAAAAAATCTGATTCGATATTTCACACGGCCTTCTGCCGAGGTTGCCTACAAATATATTTTTGCGTATTGACAACAGAAATGAACTCAAAGTTCCTACATGGAACATGCTTTGCAAAGCTTATCCAAAAAAATATTGTATGCAACACGTACGCAAATGACTTTCGCGAACCCATCTTCATATTACGGACTCGGCTAGCGCATCGTCCGTAAACATAACGATTCGTCCGCGAAAGCCTCATTTTGCGTACTTGTTACATAAACTACTATTTCTGCAAAGTTTACAAAAAAATACAGACCTACGTTGTTTAAATACAGGTAATACAGGAATGACAGAATCACTGAAATCACTTTCTTCATCGATAATTAAATCAATATTTTATAAATTAACGAAAATTATCTCATTACGTTTTCACAGTAATGGCGACTCCAATAATTGAAATTGTTACTATGCACCCTGATAACCTAATATTTGTTCTAATTTTTCCTGGTAGGTATGTATTGCGATTGACTGAAATAAGTTTGCTTGTTACTGCCAAAACAATAAAAATTGGACGTTTGCTTTCAAAACGTTAATGATAAAGGGTATTTTCATTAAAAGACCAAAGTATTGGAAAATATCATGTATACAACTTGAATAAAAAGCCTCTTTTTTGCATTTGTGAGGTTTCATAACTCGCCTACGGCTCGTAAAAAACTTCTCGCGCGTGCAAAAAAGAGTCGCTCTATATTCTTGTTGTGTAAATAACCATTAATAACCTCCCAAGAATTGACATACACCACATCATAGAAAACACATAGATTTTTTTATACATTTGATCCATGTTATACATGATGTTGCTATTATGATTATTATCCTATTATTATTTCAACCCCTCATTAGTTAATGAATATTTATGTTCTGTACCCAAGATATGTTGGTCCAAATATTTTACATTCACCACATCAGAAAAACTCATAGATTTCATTTATATCTTTGATTCATGTTATACATTACTATGTTGTTATTATTATTATTATTATTTACCTATTATTTAAACCATTTTATCAGTTATTAAGTATATATTTTGTACCTTAGTCTATGTATGTTTAAATATTTTATTATTTTTCAAATTATCAATTACAGATTCAATATAGCTACTTGCACTCAAGGGTTATCAATTTATTCCCTTGTCCTTTTATTTTATTTTACTGATAAATGTCGATGTGATTTAAAAGGCGATGTGTGAATAAACCATTATCATTGTT
The DNA here is from genome assembly GCA_018342105.1 of Gonioctena quinquepunctata. Taxonomy (NCBI): domain Eukaryota; kingdom Metazoa; phylum Arthropoda; class Insecta; order Coleoptera; family Chrysomelidae; genus Gonioctena; species Gonioctena quinquepunctata. The sequence continues at coordinate 7,098 of JAFIRS010006620.1, read as the reverse complement.
ATTATTATTATAATCATAAATGACACTAATGCTTGAGATATCAGATTTTTCGTTCATGCTATTAGGTGCATTATCAATGAAAACTATTCCAACGAAAATCTTTTTTAAATAATTATTCTCCATTGCTAAAATTGTAGGGTTATTGAAATCACTGGAATTATAAGAAACGATATTATGTTCGGCTAAAGCACAACTGTTTTCCTTATTGCAATCGTTCTTATGATATGGTATGCGTCAGTTAAGTTTTTACTGTGTGGGCAAAATAGATTTCATTACAATTAAGACAAGAACATTTGACTTTTCAAATTTGGTCAAGGTAGTTTCAATTCTGGTATATAAACTAGCAATTGATTTAAGGGTTTTTTGCGATTCAAAGTTGATTTAATTCGAAAAAGTTCGTGGGTTTGATTGTTAATCGTCTCCGGGTTGTCACAAATCAGGTAGAATAACGGGTTATTTTTTTTTCTGGGAACCTCTCGCTTTTCTGAAGAGAATTAATATGGTATTTTCTTTCCCCCTTGTCCTTTTCTGATACCTCTCTTACTTTTTTGTGAAGTTGTCTCACTTGATAGGATAAAGGTCCTGCTGTTGTTGTGCCATTTCCAAGCTCCGCTTCTTGTTGTTCAGTAGTGTATTCACCTTATTTTTTTTTATTTCATGGTTGTTCTCACGAGTAGCTAGGTGAATGACTTCCACAGAGCCTCATATGCGGCAGCGAAACAATTGATTACTCTTGGAGGCCGCCAGGTCTCCCAGTGGCTTTTGAAACGTGTATTGTGCTAGTAAATAAGTCGATATTTCTCCACTAGTTATATATGACAGCTTCAAATTAGAGTTCAGCCATATGTTCTAGTTAACTGAATATTCTGATAGAATTGGAAGAGTTTCTCCATAATATTCCTCCAATTCAGATTCAACCACTCTTTGAAGAAACTCTCTCAGTTCATAGCAGAAGTATTTATTATTGGGTGGGTGAGGTTTCCAACTGAGGTCAATAATGAGTCGTGAAAATCTCAATAGTATGGGTAGTGCTTCCGATTGCTATCCAAATGTTTAATTATTATTACGGAATTTAAAGAAATGAATAACGCAAACTAAGTATTCAGCTCCAGAACGAAGGAGGCACATAGAAACGAGGGGTATTAAGATATGGAAAAACTGAATGAGAAAGGCAAAAGAATAAAAGCACAACGCATTAATGGAACATCTAGAAAAATACGAAAAAATTACTTAGGAGAGAAATGAATTGCAAAAAGATGCAAGGTGCAATATTAATAAAATCACCAGAACAATCTTGCGAAAGAATAATGATTGTATATATATATATATATATATATATATATATATATATATATATATATATGGATATAAATATATATATATATATATATATATATTTTATTCAAATTCTCGGAATAAAGGTCTGATTCAGTCAATTCATATAATTTTTCTCAACGACGTTTTGACATGGTATTTGTCATCATCAGGTTAAAGCACTAAAATAAAAAATATGGAGTTTGAGACATTTAACTTAACACAATATTGAAATGTATGCACTAAAATAATTCTTGAAAAACATATGGTTCGAAATATAACATGTTATTTAACTCAATATACATATTTGTAACATTTATGAGTATTCACTTACAAATTATTTTATTTGAGTTTTGCGTTCGCATCGTACGAAGGTTATTGTGGGTGTGACCTGCGTCGGGTATCGGGAATGGTTTGTTTATTTTCATCATTTTACCCTCTTCATAATAGGTACATGGGATTGTTTATATTGAGTTCTGATATATGGGCCGGACTGTATTTTTTTGGCAGCATGTAAAGATCAGTTTTCATTATGATTACTTTAAACAAAGTTGAAAGAGGTTGTTATAAATCTGGCTCAAGTGTTTGATATCATTTCTATTGTTAATGCTATTGGGGTCTTTTTTAATATGTATCATTTCAAGGAATGTTCTTACTCTTGGATTCCTTTCTTTGGTCAAAATTTCAACGTTGTTGGCGTCAAACTTATGTTGATTTTCTTTTTCGTGTTTTGATAAGGCTGTAATGTCGGTTTTTGAGTATTTGTGGGCTTGTACTCGTTTCTGCAAATATTGTTTTGTTTGACCTATATAGGTACTTTGACAGTCTTTCATGGTATTCTATATACTGTATGAATTTGTTTGTTTTTTGGTATTTCTGGTTTTAATTTTGAATAAATGGTTTTGTTCGTATTTTTCAATCGATGTGCAATAGTTATGTTGTGTTTTTCCATTGTTTTATTAATTTTATTCGATAGTTTGTCTATGTATGGTAAAGGTATGTATGTTGTTGTTTTCTTTACTTCATCATCATTTTTATTGTAGATCGCATGTATTCGTTTTTTTATTGTTTTTTCTGCAAAGTGGCTGGGGTAATTATTTTCTTTCAATATATTCTTGATTATTTCTATATTATTTTTCCATATATATATATATATAGATATATATGTATATATATATATATATACAGTGTCACACATAAAGTACGCAACATATGGAAGTTTTTTTATTAATAGATATAAGGAAAATTTGACTTCGCAGCTAGATTGTGCTTAAAAAATGAGTGAAAAACAACCTCTTTCCTTTTGTCATGTGCTACTCTAAACCTGTCCAATTCAACATTTTTTCAAAAATCCTCAAAAAATCTGTTTTTTTTCGAAATTTCAAAAAATCCCAAAGAAAAAAGTTGCTCGGTTTCCAATTTCATACCTTTGCTCCAAATTTGGACTCCCTACTGTCACTTCGACTTTTCCCCAATTTTTTTAATTTTTCAAATCTTTCGCTCTACCGATTCGAACGAAACATGATTCAAATATCATAATTTTAATGAATACGAGACTTCAATGTCATACATGCCTAGAAAATACGCACATTGGCCTGTTACCAGAAAAAAAAATTAATGCACCTCCATAAATTCGTCTTTGTTGTTGCAAAGTTCATCTAGTTTTTTCATTTCATTGTGAAATTGATTCGGATTCTCAATGTTTGGACGTTAATATGTCAGTAATCGAATAAACGAATTTTTCTTCATTCTTATTACACTCGTATTTCTTTTTTTTATAGATTTGTTTCCCGTTATCTGCAGATGAGTTCGAAATATTTTGATGTAGTTTACACCCAACAGTGTGACTGTTGGATGTAAACTGTCTGATGTTATTTTCGAGCAAATAATGATTTTTCGCAACGTTTCTTGAATTAATTTCTTAAATCTCATATTCTTTATTTTTACCATTAGATGTGTAAAAAACATTAAACAAAACTAATTATAACCAAATTCACAACAAAACATCGTAACATTCATTGATTTATTTCAATAATCTTATGAAGAACCCGAATTCATCATTCAGTATGCCGTCCTTCCCGTCCTTCCCTTCCTTCCCGTCCTTTCCGTCCTTCCTTCAGTATGCCGTCCTATACAAATTATAGTTCTTTCATTCACATACTTTGTGGCATTTTTAATAAATAGGGGATTTATATTAGCACAACACTCCCGAATGGTATTCTCTGAATGTTCTTTGTTTGCAAATGGTCTGTGCTTATACACTTTTTGTTTCAGAAAACCTCATAGAAAAAAGTCCATTGGAGATGAGCCCGGTGATCTTGGTGGCCAATAATCTTCCCAATCTCGTCCTATCACTTTGCCCCTAAACATCTGACTGAGACACTGTTTCAATTCTACCGTTTGGTGGATCGGTGCCTCGTCAAGCTGATACCACAAATTTCGTCAGAGGCAGATTATCCAAAACTTCAGACAACTGATTCATAATGAAATTTCTGTACATTTCTGCGTTCAAATTTTCTCTAAAAAAATATGGTCCAATTATTCAATTATGTAATTCATTCTATTACAAAATTTGGATTATTGATGGACCACCAGCGACAATTTTGGGAACTAACTGTTCCGTTCGACGTGAAAGTTGCCTCGTCTGTCCATAAAATCCTGTAGGGAAATGTGATATCATTTTCTCTCTCACCTTGGAACCAAAATGAAAATCTTGCTCGAATATCGAAATCTCTTTCTTTAAGTGTATGTATACCTTATTGGATTATGTGCTTTCTTAAAACTATTGTCGACAGAGCCAGTTTCTTTGAATGTTTTCAATATCCTTCCCACGATACTAAAGTGAATATTTCTTCCTGGATGCCGGTGATTGAAAATACAAGCAACATATGGATATGGCACATTCTCGCCACATAAAAAAACTATTTTCACTTTGTCTTGTGTGGATAACATTGTACATAAAACTTATTTGTGAATTATAAATGTAGGAAAATCTGTACACAAAACAACTCGAGTTATTAAACGCAATTATTTGACATTAACCAAAACTAAAAATTCGTTTCGAAAGCCTAGTAAGGGAAAATTTTATTTTGATTCGACTAATCGTACTATTTTCTTCCCGAGATGTTGCATTAGTCTTGTATTGTTCAAAATCAGAAAATTTTATATCATGTTTAGTACAAATCGCTAGAACGAAAGTCTTTTGAATATATATGAAACTGGAGGTCATTGTTTAGTTTACAGAAAAGTATGATATTTCGGGTTGCTTTGTAACTGAATTATTGGTCAGAAAAATAATCAAACTGGATAAAAATCTATTAAAAAAAGAAATACGAGTGTAAAAAGAATGAAGAGAAATTCGTTTATTCGAATATTGACATATTAACGTCCATACTTCGAAAATCTGAATCAGTTTCACAATGAAATGAAAACGTAGATGAACTTTGCAACAACAAAGACGAATTTCTGGAGGTGCATTCATTTTTTTCTCTGGTAACAGGACAATTCATCAAAATTATGAAATTTGAATCATGTTTCGTTCGAATCGCTAGAGCGCAAGATTCGAAAAATTAAAAAAATTGGAAAAAAGTCGAAGTGACCGTAAAGAGTCCAAATTTGGAGGAAAGGTATAAAATTGGAAACTGAGCAACTTTTTTCCAGATTTTTTGAAAATTTTCGAAAAAATGTCAAATTTGACAGGTTTAGAGTAGCACATGACAAAAGGAAAGAAGCTGTTTTTTACTCATTTTTCAAGCACAAACAAACTGCGAAGTCAAATTTCCATTATACCTCTTAATAAAAAAAACTTCCATATGTTGGGACCTTTATGTGTCACACTGTATATATATATATATATATATATATATATATATATATATATATATATATATGAAAAACATCAAATTATAGATAGTGACACCTTTAATCTGTGCGGCGAAGCTTAGACCTAATATCGTGGAATTTTAATGGCACGAAATTTCGTGCACATTAACAGGTCACCAACAGATGTCAGCATAGGACAACCCACGACACCAATAGTCGTTCTCCTAGTGCGTTCAGAGTAACACAAAACAAATAACGAGAATAAGATAAATCTGTTACGAATCCAAGAGAGCCCACCATCCGTCTACAGCCTGTTTTATGGTTTCCCAATCATCAGGACGGCCTGTGGTCTCTTTCAAATACGTATCAGATATCTCGTAGAGTTAATACCTATCGGCAAGTACAAAAATGTGAAAAGCATCAAATTATAGATAGTGACACCTATAATCTGTGCGGCGAAGCTTAGACCTAATATCGTGGTATATATATATATATATATATATATATATATATATACATATATATATAAATATTATATATATATATATATATATATCAAATAACTTGTCCTTTCTGATTGGCTGACCGATTGACTGAATTTTACACCCTAGCCAGTGAAAACTACCCTCATGATGAAACAGGTTACATTCAAAATCGGTGAAAGGAGAATGAATGGATGTATTAGGGTTACATTTCAGAAGTAGGTATGAAATGGAATATGTTTTTCCGAAATTTGAATCCCAAGAGATTATAATCATCTATAAAACCGATAATTCAAAAAACAACCACCAGAATCTAACTCTATTATAAAACAGGTACTATCTCAATCGTATCGGTAAGAGAAGAATTTATTACATTCCATGTGTAGGTACGTAACAAATTTTTTTTTTTTAAATCGAATTCTAAGGGGTTGAGAAACCACTCCCTGACATCTTTAATTTTTATTATAGTCTTCCTTTGCAAAGTTGTGGTTCAATACCTAGAGTATACATCATCCCTAAGGAAATGATGGTTGGCAAAAATGACGTCATTTTGATCTAATATGTCGATGCTTAACTTAGTGAAGGTAAATTTCATGTCGTATTTTCATTAGAGAATTGGAATATCAAGACATTTTGCTCAACAGGTTGAAGACATAAATCAAAAAGCCTTAATAATGGACATTTCAACCGATTCATCTCTTGAAATCAGCTATAAGGAATAACAAAATTAGGGAAATATTTCTTCAATTCCCTCTGCACTGATACGGACCATTTTCAATCAACTAACGTTGAGGAATGGCAAATATCAGCATAGCGCCATTTGTTTGATATGTCCATATTATAACATTTCGAAATTATCACAAAATGGAAATATTATAGACCATGAAAAATCGTTCGTATGTGCCATCCCCGTTAAATAATTGGAAGAATTTAACCAAGTCTCTTGAATAATGAACTATAGCCTATTTGGAATGGTCAAGTCATTCAGTATGCCTTGCAAAATCTGATAAAATATACGCTTGATACTAGTATTTTTCCAGGATGTGTTACTAATAAAACACGTTTACACGAGTAGAAAGTTCACACCACAAGATGACAAGGCGTAATCCTGACTAACAACTCGTAATACGTACTATACTTCTGGTAGGACCACCTCAATCACAATACATAGGTACCATTTTTGTGATTATCGGGACGACTATTGTTAAGAGATTTTCGAAACATATTTACTCTTTTCACCGAGAGGGCGAAATCCAAATGTAAATTATATTTCAAGATGTTTTTTTTTTTGACAAAAGTTAACCTTTCATAAATGTCATCACGTGATTAAAATATATTTGGAACAATAAATTATATATGATTTTATTGATAGATCAAGTAATCGTAGTCTTCGGTATAGAACAATCGAGATTTGGAACAAATGGAATCCTTCTCATTCAAGTATGTTGAATTTCTTGGAATCTGGAGTTCATTCAGAAAT
>JAFIRS010006619.1:0-34526 GCA_018342105.1 Gonioctena quinquepunctata | reverse complement strand
TTTTTATAATGTTTCCAACACCAAAATTTTTTCAAATTAAAAAATATTTAATACCTTAAATAAATTAATGAATGTGTCGTACTTGCTCTTTGATGCTCTCGAACCCTAAAATGTCGCTCAGAGACCCATTTCAGCGTTAAATTAAAATTATAAATAATGGAGATAGAGTGCCAAGAGCTGAGTTTTTGTTGGAAATTTCCTCCTCTTTTCAGATTCTTTGTTTGAAATTTCTTAAATATTAATAGTTTATGAAATATTGGCAAAAAACGAAATGCCATTTTGTTTTTCATCTTCAATTGTTTATAACTTTTGCAATTTTTTATGTGCTAATACACGCTTTTGGCACATTTTTTTAGGCGTTATTCCGGATCCAATGAGCTACCACACATAATTTTAAGAGCAGTATCTCCATTTTAGACCATTTTCAACTTGTCGAGTAGACTATATGCTAATATTCTCATTTCAGTATCCCGTTATTTTCGGAGGAGCAAGCTATGACCCAGCGAAACTGGAGAAAATCAACGACGCCTTCAAATTATTCGACAATTTCATCGGCAGCGACGATTATTGCGCTGGAAACAATTTGACTTGGCCGATCTCGCCTTGGTTTCCACAGTTTCCACTTTCGATGTGATGGACTACGACCTGAGTGCGTACCCCAATGTTGTAAGATGGTACGCCAAAGTTAAGGCCACTGCTCCCGGCTACGAAGAAGCTAATGAAAAGAATGTTCTCGCTTTCAAAGTGTTGGTTGAGAAGATGAAGAAGTGAATGCACCAAAAACTTTAGGCTCGTTTATTATTCTCAACTGTTCAAATTTGTTAATGATAAGTTTTATGAACGAAATCGCAATGATGCCTTCTCACATTTGATGTTTACAAACGAGTATTATATGTGTTTATTGCACAGTTTTAAAATAAAAGTCTGAAAAATATAACGAATAAAGTTTTTCCCACTCATTTGTTTTGTATCTAATTTTCAGGGGAAATAATGAAATGATTTGTCAACACAGTTTCCCATCAAGCCTGGGAAAAGTGACACTAGAAAGAAATGCAAGCATACAATGTATCTCTCCAGGTCGATGGTTTCTTCAGAAAACACTCAGTTTCACACAAACATACACCGCCATCTTTTCACAGTATCAGAACCTATGCAATAGGTCCCAGCGACACAAAAACATCTCAGAGATGCTAAAAGAATAGAACTTGTATAGAACAGCCAATGTCCGTGGCGATTTTCAGCATGTCCCTGGGATGTCGCAAAACAGTGGCGTATATAGGAAATTTGGTTGGGGAAGTAATGACATAAAAAGTTATATACCTCCATTTATAGGTACAAAAACATGTATTTTTTTCTTTTCAAATTCAAACAAATACAAAATGTAATAAAAAAAAAAAATATATACATATATTTTATAATAGGTAAAAAAACAAAGATTTCTTTCGTTAAAAAAAAAATAAAAAACAAAATCAGTCTCTGTATTTCTTATTTGCAAACATTTGAAATATCAGAGCTAACCCACCCAAACCCGCGTTGATCGTTGATCGCAGCCAAGCTTTCAATCGCTTCAACCAAGAAAAACTTCGTTCACGGATGACACACTGACTGGCAATTTATTTAAAATATGAAGACACTTTTTATCAAAGGAAATATGGTAGCGTCACAAGATTTAAAAATAAAAAAATAAAAATTCAAAAATGATGGTATCAGCTGAACACTTGAAAAATGTAATTTCGTTGGAAAATATTTTTTCATTGAATTTTGATTATGTTAATTGTTAATTAAGTAATTTCTTTGGTTGCATCGATTTTATTAAAACCGAATAATTGTTGACAGATTGACTCCATAATTTTTTTTGTTTCCTGGAGCACATTTTACATGTGTACTCAATAATATCACGCTATAAAACTGTTTAAAAGTTAATTACTTTGTCGATTATAAATTTCTGAAGTTAACAAAATATAAGAAATCGTGTAAATATTGTCAATTTTGTTTTATGGATATTTCACATTATTATCAGTTTTGTCTGACAAAGGCTTTTTACAACAATTTAAAAAAAGACGCAATATGTTTATAAAATATTTACAAACAAATGCATAAGTTAAATATGTTTTTAATAGTTTTTTTAATTTTTTTATTTAATTAATATATCAATAATTTTTTTCTTTAAAATTAATAATTGGTTATTCTCTACCTAATAAGAAAAATGTTTTATTAATAATGTTATTGTTTATTTAATTAACAATTAAACAAACTTTGATTGGCATTATACTTTTTTTGAGTAGAACAAAAAATAACAAAAACAACCATATACGACAAACTGTAAAAAAAATTAATTTTTCTGGAAAATTCTATAAAAATTACAAACAAAATTTGTCAGTTTGTCGTATTTGGATTTTTTTTTAATACCATTCAAAAATATAATGCCAATCAAAGACTATTTAAGTTAAGTAAATAAACAATTACGTATTCATAAAAAATATTTTTTGCAGGTAGAAAAGAACCAATTATTCATTTAAAGAGAAAAATCTTAATAATTATTTAAATAATTAAAAAATTAAAAAAAAAATTATAAACAATAAAAACAAACAATAAAATTTATATTTTCAATTATAATAAACTAATTTCATTTCTTTGTTATCTTGAAACCCTTTATAAGTTTACCACGTTATATTTCATTTTAGAGGAGTTCAACTGTTATTTTCTTATACTCATTACAGCCCGATTCTTAAGAGTTTGTTTTTTGTTTGAATCGGTATTTTTTTTTACTATCCACTACCATGCGTAATATTTCGTTTAAACTATTTGTTGATTTCCAAATATCGATTTATAATAAATAAAAACGTTTTTTGTGGACACCTTTCCCAATATAGTGTTTAAATAAGACCGTTATACGTAACCATATAGTTGGTCCTCTGTCCCTTTCTGCGGGAAAAGTGGACCAGCTTTTGAAAAAATTATATATTTGAAACTAAACATACTAGAACTGTAATTTTTCAGAATTGAATTTCTTAGGTATGGTAGATTTCATTTATTAAAAAAAATTACCTATTGAAATGGTAGTTATTAGAATGTCCCTTGATGTCAGGACAGATTCAAAGATATTGCTGAGTACTAATCCCCTTAGAAATTTCGTATTGGGTTTTAATTTAGGGAATACCGTATTAGGTGAGTAGACAGAATCGCCTCAACTAAACTGAAATATTAACATCATGTATAAAATACAATATTTGAATTAAAAATGAAATGTATGGAATATGAATACATGAAATAATATAAGTGGGATAATTCCCCGCAATGCGATTACATATTTTCTTATATATAATTTCTATTGTATCTCTAGGAAGCAAGATTTAGTTGAAATTATATTTAGAAAAACATTCATTATCATACTGTGATTCTTCACTCCTATCACTAGCTGAATTCTATTTGAAGAGTCAATATATTTCAGGTAGCACAAGTCTGTTGGAAAACATAAAAAGTTGTTTTTTATTTTCCAACTCCAGTTTTATATAAAAAATGTCTATTATATAATTAGTAATGTTCACTACACTTCGAAGAATCACTTTCCACGTTTTTCGTAGACCTACATGGGCCCACTTTTCGCAATACCCAGCCCGAGTGACAGCCTTAAACCCAGCCTCCTGCGATCCCGCGAAAAGGGCAAATCCTCGATATTTTGCTTCGCGTTGGAGATACCAAAAAAAGTTATTTGAATTCGAATTTTGAATTTTTTTGTAATTTTCAATTAATGGTTCTGAATAAGAAGCTACGAAAACAATAAATTCGTCATAATGTAGGAATAGGAATGAAAAACTTAATATTCATAATGAAAAAATTCAAATTTTGATTATTAGTTGTTACAAAAAGCCACAGAGACGATAAAATCGGTCAAAATTAAATGACAATGAAAAACTATTTATTGAACCGAATTCGAACAGGAAATGAAATAAACACTAATATTGGAAGTCAGTTTCAAATATTGTCTCTCTCAACTGGTCCGCCCTCAATTCTGATACATTTTTCAATTCTTTTTCTATTATTATTGGCCACTCTCCTAAGTTCTGGAATACTTATTTCACGGCAGGCTTGCCTTATTCTCTCACAAAGTTCTTGTCGATTTCGTGGCCTAGACTTGTAAACCTTATTCTTGACAGTTCCCAGAAGTAAAAATCCATTGGTGTTATGTCAGGAGAGCGAGGAGGCCATTGTTCATATGGGCTATTTCTACCAATCCAACGTAAAGGAAAATGTTCGTTTAACCACTCTCGAACCATCCAAGAATTATGAACGGAAGCTCCGTCTAGCTGAATGTACATTTCTTGTCGCACATTGAGGGGTAGATTTTCAATGATTTCCCATAATTCATTATAAACAAAATTCAATATCCGTTCAGCGTTAATGGTATTATTGAAGAAAAACGGTCCAAATATTCTGCCGCCTAAAATGCCACACCATACATTAACTTTTTGAGAGTATTGGTCCTTACAGTTTATAACCCTGTGGGGATTTTCGGTAGACCAGTATCTGCAATTTTGAGCAGATACTATTCCATTGGTTAGTGAACATAGCCTCATCAGTGAACAAAATTTTTCTTAGGAAATTTCTATCACTTAAAATATTTCCTTGGGCCCCATAGCAATAATCTAATCGTTTATATTCGTCACCTTCTTTGAATGTGTGCAAGAACTTTGGTTTAAAAGGTTTGATTTTATGGTGAACGAGACATCTTCTGATTTTCTCTCTACTCAAATTTAATTGCTCAGACCTTTCACGCAAACTAATTTTGGGATTGGCACGAACTGAAGCTAAGATATTATCATCAACATGGTACCTTCGATTTCGATGTGGATTGTCAATAGCTGGACGATTCTTTAATACACTTCCGGTTTGAGTAAAAAGTTTATTCACGGAGGCTGCCGTTCCATGTCGAATACGATTTCGTTGCGGGTGTCTTCTGTTGAATTCATGAGCAACTTGTCTACTACTTCGAGCACCATCACCAAATAACCTTATTATTTCAATTTTTCTCGTTAATTAAGACGTTCAATGTTCAATGGGCATTTTGTCAAGGTTTTTGTCGCATTTACTTTCAAACTGACATTTGGTATAAATAGTTCATTTGTTTCCATGACACTCTAGCCCAAATTGAAAACTGTTGAAACACAAAATATGAGACTTCTTTGAAACATTGAGAATTGCGATTTTCCATCCAAAATTAGGCAAATGGTATTATTCGCCTCATATTCAATCGCAATCATATTCAACAGAAAATTAAAAAATTCCTCAAAATTGGAGACAGGCTAGTAAAGAAGACTAAATTCGATTAACTTAAACCCTTATTACACTATGCCTTTTTCGTGCCTATTTTTGTGCTTATTTTCATGGCTATTTGTTGGCTGAATTTCCCCAAATAACTGGCACTATTACACCGTGCCTTTTTGATGATTGTTTCAGGCGCTAATTTCAGAGCTGCAAACCTAAGGAAAATTGACATTTACCTTAAATGATTAAGTAATTTAGTATACCTGGACTATTTGTTTCAACTTTTGCTTTACCTGGCACACGATTTTTTCTTCTTTTCTGTCACACTGAACAAAACGAAAACTATGTGATTAATTTCATCTATTTGTTGGTTAGTGTGTTGGCAAACTTGACATTTCCACAAACGTCCTTGAAATCCCCTTGATTCAGGCGGAAAAAATAGAACCAGTCCTATTTATTTTCACGCCTGAAACAATCAACAAAATAGCCACGCGCGCATGCGTATTTGTTTAAAATTTCAGCCACGGGCAGTCAGGCAGACAAATAGGCACGAAAAAGGCATAGTGAAAAATAAGGGTTTTACATTTGATAAAATAATAATTTTCAATTTTAGTTATTTCAAAACATTTATTTCATTAATTTTGACTATTTTATCATTTTAGTAGTTTCTTATTCAGAACCATTAACTGAAAATCGGACTTGAATATGAAACTTAAAAAAAAAAAATCGAATTTTGCATTGAAATTCTGTAAGCAACTTTTTCAAATAACTTTTTTCGGTATCTCCAACGCGAAGCAAAATATCGAGAATTTGCCCTTTCCACTAGATCGTAGTAGGCTGTCACTAGGGCTGAGTATTGCGAAAAGTGCGGCCCATGAAGGTCTACGTTTGTATCAAAAATCAAATCTCTGCTTTCAAAAATGACTAAAATACAGCGGTGTCTTCATCTTAAGTGTGTCACACTGTATATATATATATATATATATATATATATATATATGTTGAAGAAAGGGTAGTCTCGTGACTGGACTAGTTGAAAAAAACTATGAATTTGAAATAAACTTTGTAGATTTTCCTTTTTCAGTCACGCTTCAACCATATGGTAATTATTGTGCCGTTTCAAATTTTAAAGTGTTAATTTAATTATCTAAAACAATATGGGCGAGTGCCATTGTTTAGTTTTTATATATTACCAGTAGTGGGTCATAGTGATATGATTTTGAAAAGTCCTCAAACACGAAATGGTGTTTAGTTCGCTGTCTTCACTTAACCTCACCTTACTTGTCTTGATAATGAAAATAAACATTTTCGAAAGCTTGACTAAATAAGAAAGAGTTTTACTTTTTCTCATAGGCCATTATTTTGACTGCAACCTCAAGGAATATCCTTTCTACAAAGTTTATTTCAAATTCATAGTTTTTTTTATATATATATATATATATATATATATATATATAATGTTGACATAGTTTCTAGGGTTTCCGTCCGCGTTCTGTGTTCTTGGTCCTCAAAAGGTCCGATTTCACGATGTTTCGGCAAATTCACATTTGCCATCTTCAGGTGATGTCTAATTCATTCGATTGTTTCAAACTCGAACATCAGTCGAGTTCACATGAAAGAACATCCACACGTAAATTTTTTTTTTTTACTTTGCCATACTTCGGCATACAAAGAAATGCCACAGAAAAACAAATACAATACTTCCAACTTTCTTTAAATGCCTCTTTGGAAGGGCATATTGCGTCTCAAAAAAACACCTGATACCAACATTTTCAAAACATCCCAAAACCTCCCAGGGATATTTGTGCTCGCTGGGGGTATATTATTCCTCACGGTAAACCATTTTGATTATTCCATTAAAGAATGTCACTAAACAAACATAATATAGTTATCATTTTCATAGCTTACTTTAAATATGTTACCTTTCATAGGATAAGTATTTACAGTAACAACTAGTCTAAATAAGTTATGCGACGTTCAATAACTCAAAAACGGTATAAGATATGGATAACATATGGCATATTTTTACAGAATATCCCATTTGAAAAATAAAATAAAAAAATATCCCCTGAAATCTGCACGCCACTGTATTTTTGATAGCATTTTATCAAAATTCAGTCATAACCCACTACTTTTACATTTAACTTTTATTTCTATAGGCAATAATAACGCTGGTAAGAGGTGGGTAATTTATAGTGAATAACCGTGTACATACTTATTTCTCTAAAATAAAACTTAATGACATTAACTTCAATGTGTAACTTCAATTCCAATATTCACCTTTCTTGTTACACTTTCTTTCCCTTGCTTCTGATTGTTTCTTACAAATATTTTTTATGAAAATGTCATCTGTATGACTTCTTTCTCAGTACACTTTGAACATCATGCAAATATCATTTTTTGTTTTGATTTGAGAATATTTTATTCGCATTCTTACTATATGGCCAGTCCGCCCCTGGAGAACTGATAATCCTTTCGATAATAATTTACAGAGGTAATAAATTTATTACTGTGTTGATATTCCCAACAAATGGAATTGATTTCAATAACGAAGAAACACACTCTGAATAAAAACCTAAATTTGAACACACTGTTCATGGGTCAAGGCTCTACAAATAACGCTTATCAGTATTCATAACTAAGTTGATGCATTGTTGAAAGTTCTATGGAATTGTGAGATGTCGTTGAATACAATTGGAGTTTTGTGTAAAAATGTTGTGAGAAAGTCTAATAGAAGTATTTCCAAGGTGAGTTGAGTACATTTTTAGTGATTCCAACATGTGTTTTGGCCATATAATGATTATCTTTCGAAAAAACATGCACTGACAAGGTCGATTTCGATATCGAACTAATTAGAGATTCGAAATTTAGCGGGCACTCCGTTTCTTTTATCCCTATTAATGAAAAAGAGATGTGTTTTATTTATTTGGATTCTCTCTCAGAGCGGAATTTACAAAAAACAACACACAAATGAACACGATAGTAAAAAAAATTCAGTATGTTTATTTGATAAGTGATGTAAGAAAGTTTCAAAACATTACAGTTTTCATATTATTGAAAATAACTAATAATAGGTAATATAACAAAATGTATCAAAGAAAGATGCGGCGGTCTCATACCGTTCCCGAGTTAGAGAACTTTAAAAAAAAATATCCTCATTTTCAAACACCGTTTTTTTGCACAAAACTCACTCAAAATGCCTCCTTCTTTTTACCAGCATAAACAATACACCCTAAATCACTTATTTTCGGCACAACTTTGCACAAAATATCGTCGTTTTTATCGAAAAAATCTTCCTTCTTACACAGTTCCAAATAAGCAAATTTCACACTTTGACACATGGAATTTAGTAACTTTGCCTTATTTTTCATGTTGGTGATAAATGAATCACCGCCAACTTTTCGAATTCAAATGTGAGCAATAGTTTCCCCATTTATGTGTGTAATTGTTGTGGGCGGTGATTCATTTATTACCAACATGAAAAATAAGGCAAAGTTACTAAATTCCATGTGTCAAAGTGTGAAATTTATTTGGAACTATGTAAGAAGGAGGATTTTTTGATGAAAACGACGATATTTTGTGCAAAGTTGTGCCGGTATGAGACCGCCGCATTTTTTCGGATTCGTGTTCAGGAGGCAAAAACACGTAAGAAAAGTTTTTTCCATATATTCAGAGTGCATGTGTAGAGTAACTTTATATTTACCTTTATCAAGATCGCTATATTGAAAACAGTTTTTAACTTATTAAAAATTCAATTTTTTGTGGTAATTTTGTAAGTTTTCGAATAGGTAGAAATGGCATTTGGTTTTCCTTTAATTAGGATATATATTATGCAGATGAAATGTAAGTACTCACATTTCTAATATTAACTGTGGTTATGTAATTCTGTTTTTTAATAAGTAAACATTCACATCACAAATTTTCGGGACAATCTGTATGGGGTTATAAATCTGTATGTAAAAATTATTTAATATTTTTTAGTCCGTTTTAAAAACGTGGTATATTAAAAAAAAAAAAAAATCTAATATTAGATCTCTCTCAGTAGCATACATATGCATAGTAAAGTATATGACAATACAATTTACAACGGTGGTTTCCACAACTAACCTGTACGCAGCATACCTGTGAAGAACACCTATACAGATAGTAATAGCATAGGTATAATTTTGAGAAATAGGAAGTCTTGTGCCAAGTATTTCTAACAGGCATAGACGTGGTCTAATGTTTTTTCTAAAAGAAAAATGTTTGAACGTCAATTTGTAGTTGTAGCGATATAGTAATGAACCAAAAAATAGTTTTGTGCCAAGGCATAACAAGATTTAACGAAGTACGAAAATATTTTTTTTTACTCTGCAAATACAAAATTTTAAGAGTAATTCCAAGCTGTTACTCCATTGGTATGATCGCAGTACAAAAAATGTTCCGGAGAGAGGCACTAAATAATTCTTCTTATGGTCTCTGTGAGTGCTAATATTTTGATGAAAAGGATTAAAAGAAATTTGAAGGCAAGCTTTTATACAAACGCACTAAAAAGATAAAAATAATGTATTTAATTGTTTGTCCTAGGTTATTCTGTGAATAACAGATTCAAAGTCTTGCCTATTTTATATTCTCGGCAAGCTTCTGAATCTGTTACTCACAGAATAACTCAGGTCAAACAATTAAATAAATTATTTTTCCTTTTTGATACCTTTGTATGAAAGCTTGTCTAAATGTTTTTCTCGATAATTTTTATTTAATTCTTTGTAGTTATTCATAAAATCCGTCAGTCTATTGAATTCTGACAAAAATTTATAATCTATGACCCCAAAAAATCCACATTCCAAATTTGAATGGAATCCGACCATGATAACAAAACACGTCGCCATCTTTGAGCCGCCATCTTCAATTTATGAATTTTGACAAAAACATCATGATGTCCGACTACAAAAACTCCCACACATATATAATATAATAACAAAAGTCGTCGCCATCTGAGACCAAAAAATCATAATCTTTGACCCCAAAAATCCCCTACATATAGTTTTCCCAATATCAATTGCAGAAGCATAAAAAAGTCTTGTGGCGAAATCCTGTGAGCAGCAGTGGCGGAGATAACTAATTTTATTTAGATATTTTAAGATTTAAAAAATACTTCATAAATAATGAAAAATGAAAAACAATTAAAGACAAGATTTTATTTATACAAATACATTAAGAAAGAAAAATAATTTCTTTCATTGTTTGATGTAGGTTATTATTATATCCTAAAACGTATTTCGATCAGCACACACCAAGACCATAGACGCTACTGGTTTTTAATCTTTCAGAGCTATTAAAACACAAATATAACGCGTGATTTATGACCTCCCATCGTAGAGACACACCTGCCAGCATTAATGTCCGACTCGATTGGCCCAGACGAATCGGTTGTACGATAGACAGCCGTCACTCGAGTCCACGTTGACTATCGGCTTTTTTGATCTACCGTTTGCCGACGGAAAATGTTTACGAGTAGTACAGATTATTTTTCGTTCCGTTTCTTCGCATATACGCTCATGTTAGCGAAGTGAGTTTTCATTTGCTCCCTATAGAAACAGCTTCTGCAATTGATATTGGATGGACTATACCCATTTCTATTGGAATAGGCCTATAACCACAAAACTCATCGCCATATTGGAGCCGCCATTTTAAATTTATGGATTCTGGCGAAGAAATCATGATGTCCAGCCCCAAAAGCTCCCACATACTAATTTAGAATAGAATCGAACTATAATTACGAAACTCGTCCGCCATTTTGTTTTTTCTTTGGCAAAAATGGCGTAATGCATTGTCACCGGAATAATGAACATCTGCCCAATTTTCACGTTAATCGGACAACTAGAAGTAGGTCAAAATTCACTTTCAAGATTTGAACTAAACAGCTTGTGAAAACATTTCATGATGTTACTGGATCGGCCAGGTTTTCTGCAGCCAGCTCTCAGACATGAGAAATGATTTTGTTTTGGGATGAATATCCGCCCCAAACAAATCATTGTTCAATTTCAATGGAAAAAATAAAATAAAAAGTTTTTAAGGGGTAATTCCTTGACGAAAATTAAAGAGGGTCTTTCATGTAAACAGGAGCTCTTAGGCCTTTCCTTAAAAAGTTGCCCGCTTCCAAAAATTAGAAAAAAGTTTTTTTTCTTGAAATTGCTGAAGAGTTGAAGAAATGGCATTTTGTGGGCATATTCTACCAATAAAAAAGCTACCTATGAATATTTTTTTAATTTTGTTGTGATCTTCTAAAGGGGTGAAACATACAACCCCTATTCCATTTTTTACCAGAACTGTTTAATGAAAGAGCATTTCTCAATTTAAAGAACGATTCATTGCAAAACTTTTTTAACTTTTGTGTTGTGTCCGTAAAAGCTATAGTTTCCTAGTAAAAAAATTAAATACAACATTGTGCATGAACGGATTTTCTGTAAATGGAGTCGAAAAAATCTAGTAGGTGGCTGTCACGTTTTGTTTGCACAAATTGTGACTTCAATCGTAGTATTTTTAAATCGAAAAAATCTAGTAGGTGGCTGTCAAGTCGCTTTGATTTCTAGTTGGTAGTTGAAAATTGAATTGTGTCTTTTGAATCTTCAATATGAATAATCACACTTACGCTGATATGCATTTTATGTATAGTCGTGCCAATGGAAATTCTTTGGAAGCTAGACGGCTCTATGCAGAGATGTATCCTCAGCGCGTGATACCTCATCACAAAAGTTTTGCACATCTTCACCAACGCCTCTGTGAAAGAGGGACTTCAAAAACGAACAACTGATTGTGGTCGACCACGAGTAATAAGAACGGTGGCACTGGAAGAAGAGGTTCTCATTATGATTGAAGATCGTCCGGAATTAAGTACAAGACAAATTGCTAATACACTTAGGCCCGGTATTTTCACCTACGTTTATACTAAAAATAAATTAACCAATGGTTAGAATGTGCTTTCGCATTATCAATAAACGTTAAACAAAAGGATATTCTAACCATTGGTTAATTTATTCCTAGTATAACCGGAGGTGAAAATACCGGACCTTAATGTTATCAATAAACTAATCTGGAAAATTTTAAAGGATCACCAATTGTATCATTACCATATTCAACGAGTCCAGGCACTTTTGCAGCGAGATTTTCCCCATCGAGTAGACTTTTGTCAATGGAGTCTTCAAATGATTACCCAAAATGCTCAATTTTTAGAAAACGTAATATTCACTGACGAATCCAACTTTTCAAGGCAAGGGATTACACATTTCCATAACAATCATCTATGGGCCGAAGATAACCCATAGCAATTCAAGAAGGTCGGTATCAATATGAATTTTTCACTTAACGTGTGGGTCGGAATTATTGGCGAAAATATTATTGGACCGTATTTTCTACCGTTAAGGCTAAGTAGTGCAACTTATACAACTTTTCTCCAGGAGCAGCTTCCCATTTTACTTGAAAATATTCCACTAGCTATTCGACCACGAATGTGGTTTATGCACGATGGTGCGCCTGTCCATTTCAGCATAACTGCTCGTCGGTACTTGGACGACGTGTATCCAAATCGTTGGATAGGTAGAGCAAGACCTCAACCTTGGCCTCCCAGATCTCCAGACTTAAACCCCTTGGACTTTTGCATCTGGGGTCACCTGAAGTCCTTGGTTTATACGACCCCCATTGAATGTGTGAATGATTTAAGGAATCGCACCATTGCAGCCTGCGAGACACTCCAAAACACACCAGGAATATTTCAACGTTTGCGCCAGTCTATGAGACGAAGACTTGATTCCTGTCTAATGGTTGGAGGTGGTAATTTCGATTAAAAGTTGAAACAAGCGGAATAATTTTAAAATACTACGATTGAAGTCATAAGTTGTGAGAACAAAACGTGACAGCCACCTACTAGATTTTTTCGATTCCATTTACAGAAGATCCGTTCATGCAAAATACTGTATTTAATTTTTTTATTAGGAAACTATTGCTTTTACGGACACAATACACAAGTTGAAAAAGTTTTACAATGAATCGTTCTTTTCAACACATGTTTTTAAATTGAGGAATTTTGTTTCTTTAAAAAGTTCTGGTAAAAAATGGAATAGGGGTTGCATGTTTCACCACTTTAAAAGATCACAACAAAATTAAAAAATATTCATAGGTAGCATTTTTATTGGTAGATCATGCTCACAAAATGCCATTTCTTCAACTCTTCAGAAATTTCAAGAAAAAAATATATTTTTTTAATCATTTTTGGAAGCGGGCTACTTTTCAAGGAAAGGGCCTAAGAGCTTTTGTTTACATGAAAAACCCTATTTAATTTTCGACAAGGAATCACCCCCTAAAAACTTTCGCACTTATTTGGTAACACCCTGTATGTAAATGCATATCTGCAAACTCAGAATTCGTAAAATGGACTATGTTTTTTTAATAATATTGTTAATTTTGATGATTTAAATACGTGACAACTAGACTAGGTAGACAACTGTCAAAACTGTTTATATTTACAAAACAAAATATGCTTCTCACCTACTAGATACGTTTTTAATCCTTGATAATACCCAATTTAATAAGAACGTGCAAATGAATGAATTTTATTTTTTTATGCAAAAACCGTGTACGTCAAACGAAAAAAAAATCATGCGACCAGATTTGCTTAGAAAGGAATGATGAATTTAAGAGAAAGCAGTGGCGTATCACTTTTCTCTTCAAAATGATTTAGTGCAAATCCCGCACGAACGCCACTGGCAAGAATTAAAAATTATGTTGTACAGCAGAAAATGCCTTTTGATGCATAGAAGATGCGTACTACGTTTCACAACAATATCTAGGGTCATACCAAAGTTATCATAAAAAAAAGGATTCTTAAAACTTCAGTACCCTGTAGTTCAAAAGTAAAGATCCTTAGGACATACAGGGTGGGGCACTCCATACGACACGGTCCCTGTAAACCAAACCATTAATTTTTTCGGGAATTTCTCCATTTCATTATATGTATATTGATTTTTTGTGTTTTTTTAAATGGAACACCCTGTATTTCGTTACATTTATGAATAGGTCAGGAAAAAATTATATGATTTCATATAAGGTACTATGTACCTAACTATAACCGTTCTCGAGTTATTGTTTTTTTAATGAAAATGCTAGGTACAATTGGAAACTAAATAACATCGAAATGTATAGAAATCATCCCTTCGAATTCTGACCAAGCATAAAGGAGATTTTGGGCTATTGATTTCGATAAAACCCGTTTCTCAATATTATACAGAATGTTCAAAAAGCATTGTCACTTTTTTATAATTTCGGACAAAGATAACTTTGTTATTTCAAATAGAACACCCTGTATTTTTTTGGTCTGAACAATATAAAATTCAATTATCTTTCATTTCCTATACCTAACCTAAATAGTTTTTCAGATATTGAGTTCTTATTTCAATGCATTCTTTGAATCAAGATAGCTTCGAAACGACATTTATTCAACTTGTTGAAATAATTCTTATTGACAGTTATTGTATTTTACGTTATTCGAAACATTCACTGAATTATTAGCGTCGAAAATGAAAACTTATCCCATTCAAGAGCGGATAGATATGATTTTGGCGATTGGTGAGTGTTTAGAGAATTGCCTTTTGGCGTCGAGGGTGTATGCCCAAAAATATCCAGACTGGAATCATCCAAACAAGTTGGTTTTCAAACGATTGCTACATCAATTTCGTAGGTCTGGAAGTGTAGCTTATAAAAAGGCAAATTGACCAAAACCTATCATTGGAAATGAGGAAAATGAACTTCTTATGGGATCAATCATAGAAAACCCTCATACGAGTCAACGTAAGATCGAGAAAGATACAGGGATAAGCAGACGGAGTAATAAAAAAATACAAATTTCACCCGTAACGTATTCAGATGCACCAGGAATTATATGAAATAGACTTCCATCGACGAATCGAGTTTTGTCTATGGGTTCTGGACAAGTTTAGTGAGGATGAACATTTTTTGGATTCCATTTAATTTTCTGATGAATCTACTTTTCATAACAATGGCTTAGTGAACAGACACAACTTCCATTATTATAGTGATGTGAATCCTAATTTTTTCCACACTCTGGATCACCAGAATAGATGGTCTGTTAACGTGTGGGGAGGAATTATAGGTACCTACCCAAGTTATTGGACCATACTGTTTTGATGGAAACTGGAATGGTCAAATTTTTTTACACTTTTTACGAGATGATCTGCCTTAGCTTCTGGAGAATGTGCCGCTAAATATCAGACAACGGATGTGGTTACAATTGGATTGAGCTCCGGCACATTTCAAATTCAGTGTCAGACAGTTTTTGAATATGTGCTTTCCGAATAAATGGATTGGTAGGGGAGGACCACAAAATTGGCCAGCGAGATCACCAGATTTGACTTGCCTCGATTTTTTCCTATGAGGATACTTGAAGAATGAGGTTTACGACACTCCTCCAACCACACTGGAAAATATGAAGGAGAGAAGGCTGCTTTTCGAAGAGTGACGCCTCAAATGTTATTAAATGTTAAGAAGTCTTTCATAGAGAGAGTGGCTCTTTGTATTCAACAGGATGGTCGTCATTTCGAGCACCTACTTTGAATTAAATACATTTGTGTTTCATATTTTGTTGTTGTTTCAGTTGAATAATAAAAAAAAATGTATAGTACTGTCAGAATATGAATGTAAATGATAACTTCATTTTAGTGAACAGTAAATATTTTCGATGAAGTGAAGTATAACAACTGTCAATGAGAATTCTGTGAGCAAATCAAATATATGTCGTTTCATTTTCCTCATTTTCAATGATAGGTTTTGGTCTATTTGCCTTTTCATAAGCTACTCTTCCAGTCCTACGAAATTGATGTAGCAATCGTTTGAAAACCAACTTGTTTGGATGATTCCAGTCTGGATATTTTTGGGCATACACCCTCGACGCCAAAAGGCAATTCTCTAAACACTCACCAATCGCTAAAATCATATCTATCCGCTCTTGAATGGGATAAGTTTTCATTTTCGACGCTAATAATTCAGTGAATGTTTTGAATAACGTAAAACACAAAAACTGTCAATAAGAATTATTTCAACAAGTTGAATAAATGTCGTTTCAGAACTATCTTGATTCAAAGAATGCATTGAAATAAGAACTACTATTTGAAAAAGCCAATATCTGAAAAACTATTTAGGTTAGGTATAGGGGACCCAAATATGAAATGAAAGATAATTGAATTTTATATTATTCAGACCAAAAAATACAGGGTGTTCTATTTGAAATAACAAAGTTATCTTTGTCCGAAATTATAAAAAAGTGACAATGATTTTTGAACATTCTGTATAATATTGAGAAACGGGTTTTCGAAATCAATAGCCCAAAACCTCTTTTATGCTTGGTCAGAATTCGAAGGGATGATTTCTATACATTTCGATGTTATTTAGTTTCCAATTGTACCTAGCATGTTCATAAAAAAATCAATAACTCGAGAACGGTTATAGTTAGGTACATAGTACTACCTCATATGGAATCATATTATTTTTTCCTGACCAATTCAAAAGTGTAACGAAATACAGGGTGTTTCATTTAAAAAAACACAACTTTGATATGTCACACTTTTTTGAGCCACCCTGTAGACTCCAAAATAATTTCCTTTTGCAGCCTTAATCAATATACATATAATGAAATGGAGAAATTCCCGAAAAAATTAATGGCTTGGTGTATAGGGACCGTGTCGTATGAGGTGTCCCACCCTGTATGTTCATATGAAGTTTTTTTCTCAAAATGGACCTAAGAATAACCTCCTAAACCTCCTCAAATATTAGCAAGTTATTAAGAAACACCCTGTATATAAAAGTGGTCCATCCATAACAGTTAACACTCTTTAATTTTTGTAGTGCCTTTTTTCTACCGACGGTCCATTATTCCCCGGTGCGAAGACAACATGGACGGAAAAACTAGAATTTACGGGAAAAGACTCCTACCAACCCATATCAGTATACAGGGTGATGGACCGACAAGGAAGAATAATAAACCCGGAAGAGGATCCAAAGCTTCCCAGTGAAACTTTGCTGAAGATGTACAAGGACATGACTTTGCTCAATGTGATGGATAAAATATTGTATGAATCACAACGACAAGGTACGCATGAAAACTCTAAACAATATCGAATCAGTACATTCATCAGAATTTCCTAGATATCTTAACATCCACTTTAATAACAATCACTTTCCTGCATTATCGCCATTTCATAAAATATTAATACATTTGCTGATATCATTGTCTAGTTTTCACATCGGAGGCTTCTTGATTATTTCTAATAGTCTAGTTTACAAGTTCAAAAATGTGTTAATTCTTGTAATAGCTCCTAAAAATATGGCCGATAACTCATTGGATTCGGAACGACGTCTTGAAAAATGTATTGAAATGTTTTATTAGCAGATAGAAAATTGCAAGAGTTATAAACAAATTAAGATGAAAAAAGGCATTTAGTTTTTCGCGCATAACTCAGAAACTATAAAAGATAATCAAAACCTAAAAAAAGGTTCTTAAAGAGAGGAAATTTACAATAAAAAGTCCCAACTCCAGGAACTCTATCTCTATTGCTAATAATTTTACATTAACACTGAAAATAGACCACGTGGCTATTTCGGGATGCGCGCGCGGCCTCTAAAGCGAGTACCTACATCAAATATTTTTTTTTAAGTATTAAAAATCAATAATTTTTTTTCAAATAAATGGTGGTGTGTTCTCAACACTTGAACAAGTTAGGCGATTGGGTTGATTGAAGGCAATTAAAATTGTTTAAATAATTGATTTTTCGTTTCTTGGAGCCTTTCTCATATTTATACTCAAGAAGATCACGTCAATTTTTTTTAAGTTGATTATTTTGTTTATAATAATTTTTTAAGTTGCAAAAAAGTTGAAAATTCCAACAATGTTGTTAACATTTTTTTTAAATATTTGTTATTATATTACTGGTTTTGTATTGATTAAAAGGATTCAATAACGTTAAAAACAAATTTCACGTCATTTGTTTATACATTGTTTATGAACGAATTGACTACTTTCATATTTTTTTTACAATTTTTTGTCTTGAAAATATTATGATTAAAAATCTTGTAAACAATTCTTAACTGTTTATAATAGTTTTTTATATTTCTAATGTTTAAATTAAAAAAATTTTTTTAAACAAAAATTTATATTTATTAACTTAACAATTTGTTATAAACAATCATAATATTTGTTTTATAAATCTTTGATAAATTACAAAAACAACCATAAGCAACAATGTATTAATAAACATTTTGTTTTATTTTTTATAGCGTTTTTTAATATTACACGATACAGAAGTTGAAACGACTATTACTATTTCTATAATTAATGCAAATAAAGTAGTTCTAATGACAATTTTATATTTACTTAATATTATTATTTATCATCACATTATTTTAAAAAATTCTCGAATATTTGTTGAACAAATAATGTAATTGAAATTAATTGTTGATGAAATACATAAAAATACAGCCGAAGCATGATAATTTAACAGTTACAGACGAGAAAATTTGAAAAAAGTCGAGTAAAAGGGCATTATTTGATCAACAAATGTATTTATTTTTAAATAAACAATTGCAACTCTCAGATATTTCATAAGTTAAGAAAATTGCTTCAAAAGTCCATAACGGTATTTTTATTATTTAATAATCTAGAAGCCATAAAAGATTAAAAAACGCCGAAAACACCTTTAGTTTTTATAAACAAATGCGCATAGCTCGTGATTAACAATAGTTACAAACTTGGGAAGTATCTCATTTCAAAGATTAATTAATCCTTTAGAAAAACGACCCGAATGTGTAATTGTCGTATCTTTGTTAGTTTAAAAGTTATTTAAGTTTTTTGTTGAAAAATCAAGTCGTTGTTTCTACTTCTGTATCGTGTAATATTAAAAAACGCTATAAAAATACATTTTTTTTTTATCAATATATTGTTGCATATGGTTGTTTTTGTAATTTTTCAAAGATTTATACTTACTTTATAGAGGCTTGTCAATTATAATTAAATAAACACATTTTTTAACTAATTATTTAAACAATAGAAATATAAAAGAAAACGGTTATAAACAATTAAAAATTGTTTTCATGTTTTTTTTTTAAATCATAATATTTTCAAGACAACAAAATTGTAAAAACAAATATATGAAACTCTTCTAATCGGCAACGATGAATTGATGCGCATGCGCGAAAATGGAGGCGCGACATGTATTGGTTGATGTTCGGTTGCCATAACTACGCGCTGCCAATATGACAAGGAAAAACATATATAACCCGATTTCACTTTCATTGCATTGCTCTTATGGCCACTTATCAATATTCTTTTTATTCCAGGTAGAATTTCGTTTTACATGACCAACTATGGCGAAGAAGCAACCCACATAGGCAGCGCTGCTGCCTTGGATATGCAAGATTTGGTTTATGGGCAATATCGCGAAGCAGGGGTGTTGATGTGGAGGGGATTTTCTCTTCAGCAATTCGTGGACCAGTGCTACGGGAACAAGGATGACCGCGGTCAAGGAAAACAAATGCCAATACATTACGGGAGCAGGGAGTTGAATTTCATAACGTTATCTAGTCCGTTAAGTACGCAAATGCCACAAGCAGTAAGTTTTTTTGTGTTAGGGACAATTATGTTGATAAACTCAGGTAAAGGAACATTGACATAAATCATATATGTATTAAGTACCAATATTGATAATAAAGACAGCTAATGTGAAGTCAAAACAAATGAAGCATGACCATCACACGGACTCTTTCAATCGGCAATAATCAATTCTAGCGCATGCGCGAAAATTGAAGCGTGACATATTTGGTTGACATAACTACGCGCTGCGAATATGACAAGGAAAGACATATATAACCCGACTTCACTTTCATTGCATTGCTCTTATGGCCAGTTATCAATATTCGTAGTTTATAAATATATGACATGAATAGAGAGTACACATATACATCCTATATAGATATCCATAACGGATATATATATATATATATATATATATATATATATATATATATATATATATATATATCGGACGATCATTGGGTAACCGCTGAAGTATCTAATCGAAATGTTTAAAAATCCTATTGTTTGCACTCTGGAGCGATTTTTGTTTCCAATTTTTTGTCGACTTTCATTGGAGAAACATTGTATTTTCACACATATATGGTGACATGACTGACATAAGGTTCATTCGCCCCTAACAAATAAAGAAACCTTCGATGAGACCTGCTGTCAAAGAAAGCAAACGTTATTTGAATAGGAGGTACTAATAAGCTCTAGCCAATCAGAATCCTGTAGCATTAACCCGTCATAGTGACGTACATGGACATGAGTACAGGTGGCTCACGTAACATACAGAGTGGTCCAACATACATTGAAGAGCCTGTAACTCTCAGATATCAGAGTGCGGAATGCGCTAGTCCGTCACTCTCCAGAGAGAATGGTGGCCATGACATGTCCATATACGTCACTATGACTCACAAATGATCTTTCTTCTCTTTCTATTAGTGTCACCATTGTCTTATGGGGAATAGACTCTCCTACTCAGATAACGTTTACTCTCTTTGACCTTCTGTTACCGAACCAAATCATATGATCTCAACGCACAAGGAGAGGGGAGTTCCACCAACTTTAAAAAACCTTCAAAACTTCTGCCTCACCAATGTGAATTGTTTGACTTTAGTTGTACGAAAAATCGAAAATTTGATTTACCAATTACTTTTGGCCATGACGCTTATATACTCCGTTTTTAAATGTGTCATTCATGAGATTTTGTGTTCGAAAATGTGAACAGTTGGTAGCACAAAACAATGACAAGAGAGTTTTTGTAAAATTCTCGTTCTGTGTCTACTGATAAAGACGGGAACTTTTGAATCCCCTACACTCAAGATATCTCTTTAACTGAAAGACAGAGAGATCTTATTCCAATGACACTACATCCTGAAGATCTGCTTCAGGAATATCTTTAAGGAGTAAGGTAGTCATATTTTGCAAAAAAAAAAGATTGAGGAAGAGAATAAACGACACAATAACAACTGATAATAACGAAAGTCGAGCAACAATAAAGTCGATAATGCACGAATCCTCAGAACAATTTGCTCTGAGTACGAATCAGATTGGGACAGGCACCAACACTCGAGATATAAACACAAAATTCCGTTTGAATAGGTATAACTTTTATATACAAAAATATGAACACTTTGTGACTAAAAATATATGATCCAGAATTTCAATTTGTGATTCTCTAACAACCCTGAGGAAATTATTACATGGGGAACACGCATAATTTTCTCTGCATCAGTTTGGTTCCAGGAATATTGATAAACAATACTGTTTCTTAAAACTCAAACATAAATTCAACGCCACTTTTCATGTGATGTTTCAGTAACAATTGAAAATACTTGATAAAAATATTTAGAAAGGGGGCAGAAGTTTTTGAAGATTTTCTTGAAGTTGGTAACATGTGTGGAACTGCCCTAATGAAGTACACCGATCACATTGTCAGTTTGATCCACAGAACTCATAAGTATATATCTTACTAACTAGAACGCGTATCTATATTTGAGAATTAAACCTCGTGATACTACCTCAATCGGAGATGAATTGAATGAACTGTTAAGAGAAGTGATGTTTATAGTCTCGCCATATAATTGTTGTGTTATTTTCATGATTTGCTGTGTATCCTACATGTTATTAAACCCACAAATAAAAATGTAACATTTAAATATTCCTAATAACTTTTCTTTGCCGCCATTTACAGAAAATGGTAGCGCCCTCATCGGTCGATTTCCTTCCCTATTATCGTTTATTGAAACTACGGCAATTACGAAACATTTCTGTTACACATCAGATTATCAGTATAGAACTCTTGTCTATGCATCAGATGAAACGAGAACGACTTTAGATTGTAGTTCGTCAATGTAGTATTAGTCGTAGGTTTGTTTATAATAAAAAGCAGATGCCAAAATTTCATCTCTTAGCCATTTTGTTTTTGCTTGTTTATTTGGGAAATTATTTTGGGCAATACATAGTTTTTCCAGCCGCCATATTTGAAGAGAATTCTAGTCACAAAAAGGCCCGGTTGTTCAATTGATATTGATAGATCTTTATTTTAAATAGGATATCCTAATATACAAATCAGCTAAAAAAAGTTAAAGTAAGAGATATGTGGTACATATTGAACAATAATTGAATTGAAAAATATACTATAAAATATATAACAAACATTAAATAAAATACATTGAAAAAGTTGGTTTATATAATAAATAAATATCATATTTGTGCATTTGAAACAAATTTCTTTAGTTCATTTTTGAAAAAGTTCAGAGATGGGCTACTTTTAATTAGATTTGGTAATTTATTGAACTGATCGAAACCTTTGAAAATCAAAGAGTTCATGGTGTTTTTGTGATTTGTTCTATTAATATATAAATCATTATTATTTCGAGTGAAGTGGTGGTGAAGATCATGATTGAAGACAATGTACTGTTTGAAATAACATGGCCCTAAATTGTTCAGTATTTTGTATACGAATATCATGGTGAAATAAAACAGTCTTTGGGAAATAGATTGCCAATTTAAAACATTAAGCATAATCTTAATAGGAGTATCCCTACCGCACTTCAAAATGATCCTCATACCACGATTCTGAAGTTTTTGGAGTTGAGACAATTTATTCAGATTGAATAGATATAGGATAGAGGAACAGTAGTCGAAGTGTGGCTGAACAATTGTCTTATAAACTGTGATTCTTGACTCAGTTGATAGATTATTGGCAATTCTAGAAAAAAAGAATAATTTCTTTGAAATTTTTTTATGAATATAATCAAAATGATTATCAAATGATAAAGTATTATCTATTTGGAATCCCAGATATTTAGTTGTGTTCACTATTTCAATTTTTTCATCATCAATGTTGAGATTAATATTTTTTATGTCTATTAGGCTGTATTTATATTTGGTAGTGATTATCATTGCTTTTGTTTTCAATACATTCAGCTTGAGTTTATTCATTTTCAAATATTTGTTGACACTTGCTAATGTGGTATTCATTCTTTCTATTGCCATTTCTAAGTTCTCATGACTGCATGCCAATAGGGTATCATCCGCAAAAAAGTTCAGAAATTCGGAATCAACAAACAATGGCATGTCATTTAAATAGAGTAAGAATAGAAGGGGACCCAGAACACTACCCTGGGGAACTCTAACATCATTTGCAATTTCACAGGAGTATATATCATTCACTCTAACACGTTGTTTTTTTCTATTGGTCAAGTAATTAGATAACCAGTTGTACACTTTCCCCTCTATTCCATATCTATTCAATTTGGCTAGTAGTATAGACCTATCAATGGTCTCAAATGCTCTTCTGAGATCAAGGAACACAGCCACAACAAACTTATTATTATCCAGTTCGGTTTTGAATTTATTTAGGGAAAGTTGAACTGATGATTCGCACGAGTGCCTTCTACGGAATCCCGATTGGTTATTTATTAAAATATCGTTTTTTTCAACATATTCAATCAGTTGATCATATACCGCTGTTTCAAGTACCTTCTCAATCGGAGGTAAAGTATTGATTGGTCTGAATGCATTCGCTGCCAATTAAAAAAAAAAATTTTTAATTTTTTCAAGTACCTTCTCAATCGGAGGGAACTTATTATCCATAGAAAGTATAATTTTACGTAGGTCTGTTAATGTAAGTAATCTGAATTCTGAGAAAGTTTTATATATATTATAGTTTTTATTGCACCATGATTCCATATAGTTAATACCTCAACTATTTCGTTTATGCTTTCTACAAAGTATCTATTGAAGTTATCTGATATTTCAGAATTATCTCTTAGTGATATAAGTTCTCCTGCTTTTTCAAACTGTATACAATTTTGAAAGTCTATGTCATCACCATTAACTAGCTTTTTAAGAGTTTTCCACATTTGTTTAGAGTTATTTCTGTATCTGTCGATTTTTTCAAAATAATATTGATCTTTTTTCCTTTTCAACACATTAACAACATCATTTCTCATTCTCTTGAATGTTTCCCAGTTATATTGTTTATCTGCATTTGGACAGTTTCTGAACGCTCTGTATGCCCGATCACGATGTTTGATTTTGCTGTAAACTTCATTATCAAACCATGGCAAATGACTGCTATGACTACAATTTTGTATTGGGGAAATATCATCAATAACTTCATTACAATTATTCAATATTTCTTGATAAAGAATTTCAACATCAGTAGAATTCAGTGACCATTCACATGATATCAAGTTGATTTTTATGAGATCCAAATTATTTTCACTGAAATTTCTATATCTTCTTATTGTTTGATTTACTTTGTTATGAATGTTATTGAAGTTTACAGTGATTGTTGAATGGTCTGTTATATTTGGATATAAGTGCACAAGAGCTTGACATCTACTCTCGTTTGTTAAGACATAATCTATAAGAGTTTCGAGTAGGAGATTTAAGCCGGTTCTGGGTCTCCCCACCACTATGACGTCACGTGTGACCTTGAATAGTTGCAGGTGTGCAGTGTGTGTGTGTGTTTGACCTTGAGATTTGACTTTGAGATTTGTCATTGAGTTTTGATATTGGGTTTGGTCGACTTTGAGATTCGACTTCAGTTTTGACCTTGAATATGACCTTGAGATTCATAACATTAAGTTTTGACTTTGAGATTTGACCTAGAGTTTTGATGTTGGGATTGTTTCGGCAACCTCAAGATTTGATCTCGATTTTTGTTTGACCTTGACCAAAGTTGTGGTGTAGGCATACATATTCTGTGTAGTCATGACCTTCATGAATCCTTGCACTCTACAAGAAAGGAGGGCGTTTGTCCTGTGAGAGAGCTAAGAGTGAACTGCGAGTATTGATGAGTGCGCTGAATGTCAAGAGAATCCCCTCAAATCCATACAGATTGCGCATCGCATCGGATTTGTTGTAGGGTGGGGATATTTCATTGAAATATCCCAGGAGAAGAGTATTTCGAATCAGTGTCTCTCCGATCTTCAAGGTTTCTGTGTCTTCATGCCATATTTGTCCTTGAATTGAAATAAATAACCTTTTTTATGTGCATTATATTGGTATATACCCCTGAGGATGTACCCCTTGTTTTAATTTTTGACGAATGCTACTGATGTCTGTTTTCCAATTTTAAGAATGTCTTATGATTATTTTCCAATTAAAATTTCTTATGCGCATTATTGTGATGTACACCCCTGAGGATGTACCCCCTTTTTTTTCATTTTTTGACGAATGCCACTGATGTAACTTCAGAGAGTGAAATATCATGTATCTCTGTGTGTGTGGGATTGAAATCAAGATGTGAAATCAACTTTGAGAAAGATATTGACTCGTACTTCATTCAAGGTGACGATCTCTGATCACATGAAAGCAAACTTGGATGGAAAACATGTCTTTCTTCATCCATATACATCACATAACCTTGACATTGGGTTTGCATTCGACTGACAGATCAAACAAAGAAATGGAATTGATGGAAATAATTGTTTTCTTTTCATATTTGAAATAATAAAACCTTGAGAGTGGGTTCTTTGGGTTTCTGATTTGCTATATGGGATTGCATACATGTTGGCTTGCCGACCTTCATAAATCAGAATTCTCAAATGTCCATTCTCAACTGAATTTACTTTTTCGAATGCATACAAAATTATAGCATGCATTTCTCCTTGCTCGGAGAAATTCTAGTCGTGTATTTCATTCACACTTCATATCAATAAGTGTTTGCTGTGTCCCATTCGTCTTACATAGAATTCGAATCCCAAGACACATCCGCTCAAATCTATGAGTTCCAGCAGAGTGAATTCTCCTTCAATTTTCATTTCGGAGGCTTGCAACACCACTCAGCAGCTGCTCGACGCATTAGTTGTTTACGCATGTTTTACCATACAGACGTTCCGACCAAAGAATTTAGTATTCTTTTGCTCCACACGTCCAACCTACTCAACGAGTCGGTTGAGAGTGAACCTCCTTCCCGATTATTTCAAACACGGAGTTAACAAACCATTAGGGTGCATATTAGTGGCTTGCACATCGTTCGTCACTAATGTGAATGGTAAGGAAGTCGGCCTTAGTGAAATGCATTGTAACCATTACTGTGGGGCAATTTCCACTTCCACAGCAAGTCGGTATCATCAGAAGGTGGTTATCTACAACGAGTTGCCTTCACAACACATCCCTTTCCCTCGACTAGCTAGCTCGGAATGCTCCTCACTTTAAACTTTCGTAGACATGAAAAACATAGTTATTACTCAAAACTTCTACCTCTCTACCGCGCATGTCATGTGTCAATATGTATCTATCGCCTGCCATCAAATGCAACAAAGTG
This sequence comes from Gonioctena quinquepunctata, assembly GCA_018342105.1. Lineage (NCBI taxonomy): Eukaryota > Metazoa > Arthropoda > Insecta > Coleoptera > Chrysomelidae > Gonioctena > Gonioctena quinquepunctata. The sequence continues at coordinate 7,860 of JAFIRS010006619.1, read as the reverse complement.
CTCGTGTGTTAGTAGTTCTTGATTGCTTTTAACGAAATGTGACTGGCCTTCGACATTTCTTTCTCAGATGTCAAGGTAGAGCTTACGCATTATTGTTACATTTCAATATTTCTTTAACAGTTCCCTCCTGAAAGTATCGAGGGTAACACGTATATTCTCTCACAAGGCCTGCCTAGAAATAAATTTGGTGACACGCTGTTTACTTGTTTGAGAGTTCGTAAGTGAATATGTGTCAAATGTTATACCTCACGCATAATTACAACATTTCAAGAATTTTTTCAACAGTTCCCGCATGAAAGTATCGAAGGCAACACACGTATTCTAACAAGGCCTTTCTCGGCTAGGATATTAAATTTGGAGACTCGCTTCCAGTTGTTTGATTTTCTAAATATTCAAAAAAATTACGTAATGCGCACGCACCTCAAAGCTGTCTGAATTTGAAGTAGAAAAATGTGATGTTGTAACGCTATGATGCCAAACCTTGAGAGCGTAAAACGTCGACGATTGTGTGACATTACCCCTTCCACCTATATAATGAGCAACGCTGCACGTGACTAGAAATCCAAAAAATCAAGATGAAAAAGTACTATTTAATATATATTCTGAAACATGCGAGAGATTTGGATTATAGATTGGACAAATAGACAAACAACCGTCAATAATTATTAATTTTATTCACCGAAATAATGAAACCCTATTTTATTTGATTTCTAAAGAGTACTATGGAAGTAGGAATAACAATTCCATAATATTTATCCCACTTTTCCATATACTCGAGTCTCCGCTACTGCTAAAAATTAAATACCTAAAGAAATATTAATTTATTTTTAAATCCATCTATCCAAAATGATTGAAGGTGTATAGTTTAAAATACCATCATCGATGGTATTAAACCACTAAAATTCCTCATTATGAAGAATACCCACTCGAATACATTGAAAAGACGAATATGGCAACGATACTTTAAAGCTCAAACTAGACATTGGAGTCTAGACGCTGCATCGATGGAATGAAGGTTCTCAGTAGTCAAAACTTTGGCTCGATCAGGGTCAATTGTGCGTACGCGTCGCCATCTAGCGCAAACAATTCAACCAATTTAATATTATTTTGTCAAAATCCATAACAAATTATAGGTTGTGTCGATAATTTTCCATATTTGATTCGTATATCGATATTGGTGAGCGTGTATTGATTCAGTGAGTATGATTAGTTTCCACGAAATACGGAAAAGTAATGTGACGTACCTAATAGAAATTAAATGAAAGAATATTGCATATGAAAGAGATATCTAAATAAAGTCATCGGCTATTTTATCAGTGAAGGTTTGGGTTTGCACGAACCTTTTCATATATATTCTTCCCATTTGATTATTTTATGGGATTGTTTTCAGTTTCGAGTATTATTCAATGAGTTTGTTCTCTCTATAAAAATCGTATGATTTCAAAATATGGATCACTATGTGCTCCAAAGAAATTTATACAGATAACATATTTTATTAGTAGGAGCGAAGAATGTGAGGCTAATGCAATCTTAATCAATTGAATCTTATACGTAATAGATTCATTGGCAAATGATTTATTTTTATTAGATATAATGTTCAATAATGAAGGGTAGTATCGGAAATATTAAATGATAGAATAGCCGTCGGAGGAATGATTTTTTTTTAATTCCGTGAACAAAGAAGCCAACAGTCCAAGAAAATATCAATGTTATGTAATTTTTTTGTTTATAGAGAATATAGTGTGAAAAAATGTAAATACATTGGTTTTTTTCCAGAATGTTCACATTTGAAAATGAATAAAAGTATTTGCGCATTTTTATGAGACGATATTGATATGATATGTAATTCTGACCCTCTATCGAATAGGTCCAGAAACGTCTGTATAATGTCACTTGACACCAAATTGCAAATGATGTTTTTGTCCATTTCATATTAATGAACACATGAAATGTTGCAGCATAATGTTGAACGTTATGAAAATAGTGGGCGATATAGATGCCTTGATAAATATGCACAAAAAATATGTCTCACACAAGATATAGTATGCGTACAGAACCCTCATAAATACGTTGAATAATTCATAAATGAAATGTTATATGAAATATTGCTGAATTTTCATTCAAAACATGCTTGTTTTCAAGAAAAGTCGATATTATTTCCATTATGACAACCAGAGCTCTAAGAACTCCAAAACGAAATTGTAAAATCGGATTATTGATCCAATCTCTAACAAACAATTCACAACCTCGAAGAGTTGAACCAACTCAATTTAGAGAATACTAAGATCCCACCTCCCAGGAACCTTCTTTCTCAAAAAAATCCATTACAAATCAAATTTCTATTTATATTGTAAAATATGAACAATTTTTTTTTTATATCTGACTGATATCATATATTCGTCATTTCATTATTCTGAATAACAGATTGAAGTACTTTGGGAGCAAACACATAAAAGGAATGAAACATACTCTTCGACAAGGGTCAGATAGTTTTCGACAAACCCAATGAAAATAATATGTTTAATACTATTTGGCATCAATTTCGATATTAACATAGTTCAGTTATGGATCAGAATCCAGACAATAACTAGAAATACAAAATTTAGAATTTGAAACTGGAACTTTAAAAAAATCCATTCTCGGACGACTATGACAAGCTCAAATTTATTGCTAAGTGGACAAGGGAGAAACCAGAAAATATTGACTGTCAACTGTAGGTAGACTATCAGCTGTGGGAAAAACTACGTATAGTATATGGAAAACGTTTTAAAAATGGAGTTTGTTCCATTCGCAAATCATAGCTGTATGGTGTGTTCGTATCTCTTCATACCATCCCTCCAAGGATCATCCACATATTTACCGAATGTGAATATTTTCCAACTGTGTTCACATTTGTTCATTAATCTGACTTAGATACTTTATTTGTATTCGTGACATTTCATGTATATTTCGTACTATGAATATGATATGTTTAAATATTTATATGCTTAAGTAGTTCTCATTTTCAGTGGTAACAGTCCATTGCAATTGATACTGCAATAGTTAAAGGTGAGTCCCATTCTCATAATATTTGGCTAATTGAAACCATTATTGATCAATTGTGCTTTCTCAGAGATTGATATATATCAATTGTTCAAATAACCTGGATGGTAATATTCCATATAGAATTGTAAAATTCAATGAAATCGTAATATCAATAAGGTATTTTCATTTTGACTGGATGCTCAGGTGGCTATATCACACACAAATCACAGCCATTTGCAATTGATACTCAATAATTATTTGAAGGTGATTCTCAGTCTTGTGATATTTTGCTAACTAGATATCATTATTGATAAATTGCTTCTCTCAGAGATTGATATATCAAGTTGATCATAATTTGACGGTGATATTTCATCTGAATTTGTTAAATATCATGAATTAATTGTATTTTTATATATTTAATATTGTTTTAATGCTTATCTGGCAGCTACATCACACACAAGTAATATTCCTTTGCAATTGACACTTCGATAGATGAATGTGACTTTCATTCTTGTAATATTATGCTAAATGAACATTATTATTGTGATCAATTGTTTTTCTCAGAGATTGATATATCTTCAAAGTAGTTTTTTCATAATGCCATGTGGGATAAAGTTATAGCGATTCCATTTCAAAGGATTTCGGATAGCATAGATCCAACGATATTGTTGTACGACATTCATATGATTGGTCATTCAGATTCCACGATTTGTTTTCCCTGGAAAAATAAACAAACACAATAAGATTACCTACAATCAGTGAACAGACCACTTTCTTGTGATATATCGATGGATTATTATAAAATCATATCCGAATGAGAATTACAGGATGGATAGATATCACTGCAGCAAAGATGAATGTGACTTTCATTCTTGTAATATTATGCCAAATGGACATTATTATTGATCAATTGTTTTCTCAGAGATTGATATATCTTCAAAGTAGTTTTTTCATAATGCCATGTGGAAGAGTTTGAAACCGCAAGTTATAGCGATTCCATTTCAAAGGATTTCGGATAGCATAGATCCAACGATATTGTTGTACGACATTCATATGATTGGTCATTCAGATGCCACGATTTGTTTTCCCTGGAAAATAAAAAACACAATAAGATTACCTGCAATCAGTGAACAGCCCACTTTTTTTGGGGATATATCGATGGATTTTTATAAAAATCATACCCGAATAAAAAATTACAGGATGGAAAGATATCGCTGCAGAAAAAATACTAATATAAATTCAAATGCGTATACACTTGCGCTGAAACATATTAGTTGCAAACTAGTTTGCATTTCTGTTGTCATAATCACATATGTAATTCGAAACTCTAGTAGAATGAACAAATTCATAGATATTAAATTACATGAAATATTTTTATTCTCAAAAAAAAGTCAATATTATGTCGGCATTATCTTGCAATACCAGTCAGCAGCTGCTCGACGCATTAGTTGTTTACGCATGTTTTACCATACAGACGTTCCGACCAAAATTTAGTATTCTTTTGCTCCCACGTCCAACCTACTCAACGAGTCGGTTGTGAATCCTCCTGCCCAATTATTTCAAACAGGGTTAACAAACCATTAGGGTGCATATTAGTGGCTGCACATCGTTCGTCACTAATGAGAATGGTAAGGAAGTCGGCCTCGATGAAATGCATTTGTAACCATTACTGTGGGGCTGTTTCCGCTTCCACAGCAAGTCAGTATTATCAGAAGGTGGTTATCTACAACGAGTTGCCTTCATAACACATCCCTTTCCTCGACTAGCTGGCTCGGAATGCTCCTCACTTTAAACTTTCGTGACATAAAAAACATAGTTATTGCTCAAAACTTCTACCTTTTACCGCGCATGTCATGCGTCAATATGTATCTATCGCCTGCCATCAAATGCAACAAAGTGCTCGTGTGTTAGTAGTTCTTGATTGCTTTTTAACGAAATGTGACTGGCCTTCGACATTTCTTTCTCAGATGTCAAGGTAGAGCTTACGCATTATTGTTACATTTCAATATTTCTTTAACAGTTCCCTCCTGAAAGTATCGAGGGTAACACGTATATTCTCTCACAAGGCCTGCCTAGAAATAAATTTGGTGACACGCTGTTTACTTGTTTGAGAGTTCGTAAAGTGAATATGTGTCAAATGTTATACCTCACGCATAATTACAACATTTCAAAATTTTTCAACAGTTCCCGCATGAAAGTATCGAAGGCAACACGTATTCTAACAAGGTTTCCGGCTAGGATATTAAATTTGGAGACTCGCTTCCAGTTGTTTGATTTTCTAAATATTCAAAAAAAATTACGTAATGCGCACGCACCTCAAAGCTGTCTGAATTTGAAGTAGAAAAATGTATGTTGTAACGCTATGATGCCAAACCTTGAGGCGTAAAACGTCGACGATTGTGTGACATTCCCCCCCTTCCACCTATATAATGAGCAACGCTGCGTGACTAAACCCAAAAAAAATCAAGATGAAAAAAATACTATTTAATATATATTTCTAAACATGCGAGAGATTTGGATTATAGATTGGACAAATAGACAAACAACCGTCAATAATTATTAATTTTATTCACCGAAATAATGAAACCCTATTTTATTTGATTTCTAAAAGTACTATGGAAGTGGAATAACAATTATAAATTTATCCACTTTTCCATATATAGTCTCCACTGCTAAAAATTAAATACCTAAAGAAATATTAATTTTTTTTTTTAAATCCATCTATCCAAAATGATTGAAGGTGTATAGTTTAAAATACCATCATCGATGGTATTAAACCACTAAAATTCCTCATTATGAAGAATACCCACTCGAATACATTGAAAAGACGAATATGGCAACGATACTTTAAAGCTCAAACTAGACATTGGAGTCTAGACGCTGCATCGATGGAATGAAGGTTCTCAGTAGTCAAACTTTGCTCGATCAGGGTCAATTGTGCGTACGCGTCGCCATCTAGCGCAAACAATTCAACCAATTTAATATTATTTTGTCAAAATCCATAACAAATTATAGGTTGTGTCGATAATTTTCCATATTTGATTCGTATATCGATATTGGTGAGCGTGTATTGATTCAGTGAGTATGATTAGTTTCCACGAAATACGGAAAAGTAATGTGACGTACCTAATGAAATTAAATGAAAGAATATTGCATATGAAAGAGATATCTAAATAAAGTCATCGGCTATTTTATCAGTGAAGGTTTGGGTTTGCCGAACCTTTTCATTATATTATTCCCATTTGATTATTTTATGGGATTGTTTTCAGTTTCGAGTATTATTCAATGAGTTTGTTCTCTCTATAAAAAATCGTGTGATTTCAAAATTTGGATCACTATGTGCTCCAAAAAAAATTTTATATAGAATAACATATTTTATTAGTATGAGCGAAGAATGTCGAGGCTAATGCAATCTTAATCAATTGAATCTTATACGTAATAGATTCATTGGCAAATGATTTATTTTTATTAGATATAATGTTCAATAATGAAGGGTAGTATCGGAAATATTAAATGATAGAATAGCCGTCGGAGGAATGATTTTTTTTATAATTCCGTGAACAAAACCAACAGTCAGAAAATATCAATGTTATGTAATTTTTTTTTGTTTATAGAGAATATAGTGTGAAAAATGTAAATACATTGGTTTTTTCAGAATGTTCACATTTGAAAATGAATAAAAGTATTTGCGCATTTTTATGAGACGATATTGATATGATATGTAATTCTGACCCTCTATCGAATAGGTCAGAAACGTCTGTATAATGTCATTGACACCAAACTGCAAATGATGTTTTGTCCATTTCATATTAATGAACACATGAAATGTTGCAGCATAATGTTGAACGTTATGAAAATAGTGGGCGATATAGATGCGTTGATAAGTATGCACAAGAAATATGTCTCACACAAGATATGTGAATTATGTAAGACATATCAATACCTTGTTCACGTTGAGACCATACATTGCTTATGTGATTTTTTTGAAATTATGTTTTAATTTCTAATGGTTTAGTGTGCTGTTCATAAAGATATAGTATGCGATACAGAACCCTCATAAATACGTTGAATAATTCATAAATGAAATGTTATATGAAATATTGCTGAATTTTCATTCAAAACATGCTTGTTTTCAAGAAAAGTCGATATTATTTCCATTATGACAACCAGAGCTCTAAGAACTCCAAAACGAAATTGTAAAATCGGATTATTGATCCAATCTCTAACAAACAATTCACAACCTCGAAGAGTTGAACCAACTCAATTTAGAGAATACTAAGATCCCACCTCCCAGGAACCTTCTTTCTCAAAAAAATCCATTACAAATCAAATTTCTATTTATATTGTAAAAATATGAACAATTTATTTTTATATCTGACTGATATCATATATTCGTCATTTCATTATTCTGAATAACAGATTGAAGTACTTTGGCGAGCAAACACATAAAAAAGGAATGAAACATACTCTTCGACAAGGGTCAGATAGTTTCGACAAACCCAATGAAAATAATATGTTTAATACTATTTGGCATCAATTTCGATATTAACATAGTTCAGTTATGGATCAGAATCCAGACAATAACTAGAAATACAAAATTTAGAATTTGAAACTGGAACTTTAAAAAAATCCATTCTCGGACGACTATGACAAGCTCAAATTTATTGCTAAGTGGACAAGGGAGAAACCAGAAAATATTGACTGTCAACTGTAGGTAGACTATCAGCTGTGGGAAAAAACTACGTATAGTATATGGAAAACGTTTTAAAAATGGAGTTTGTTCCATTCGCAAATCATAGCTGTATGGTGTGTTCGTATCTCTTCATACCATCCCTC
>JAFIRS010006618.1:0-34544 GCA_018342105.1 Gonioctena quinquepunctata | reverse complement strand
AAATTGATACATGATACCCAAAAGAGCATTATTCACTATTGATCACTATTTTTTAACCAAACCAAAACAGTTGGTTTTAACCCTTTTTAAACTCATAGGGTCATTTTCAATCGGAAAATCAGTTCAAAAAAAATGGGGAACAATCAATAGCTATTAGTAGTTTAATGCCCCTAATGGTCAATCTAGCCCCCCTCCTGTTTCTAAAATTTTGTCATTGAAGAAAATCACTAGAACTAGCCCCAACCCCCCTCCGTTCCCCGATTTTCGAAAATAAAAATCATTAATCTTTCAAGAAAGGCGTAATTGGCTTACAAATTTTTTCATAAAATAATGAACAATAAAATTAAATGTTCTTTTGGGAAAAGATCTTTTCCATTAAAATTTTTTTTTTAAAAAACATTACAAAAAACTATTAGTAGTATTGAGAATATTTGAAACCAACAACTTTCGATCAAGATTTGGGAAAAAAAATTCTATCTGTGTTCATAAATGAAAATATTCCGTGAATGTCGAATTGATTGATGATCAAAATAAATTAAAAAATTTTGGAATTCCCCTTTTTTACTGCCCGCGCCATCGTTTTTCCTTGAATTTTAAATCTCTTTAAATACATTTTTAACCACTAGATATTGATTTCGGGGTGAACCGTTCTATGATCATAGAATCGTTCACCATTCTGATACATCATTTCAATTCCTTGAAAAAATTCATTTTATTGCATGAACAAAAAAGTCTGTTGGAACATTTTTTTTTTTGGAAAAACCCACAACCCATAGCTTAATCTAGGCTCCCAGGGGTTTGGAAAGGGGAAAAAAAATTTATGATACTCTTTGTTTGTTTTTTTGAAATTTTGATATCTTATCCCCAATCTAATCCTGTTGGGAACGTTTATGTTGAGCGACCAAGGGTGCTCATGACCAAAGTTTAAGAAACACAAATCCGCAAAATCACTTCTATTTCGAAACCCGGAATAATTCAGAGGGAAATTTTAAAAGAAAATGGGATCCGCAACTTGTCGAACTAAAGTCAAACAATTTGCTCATATTTAACGGATTCTACTTTTGGAGCATGACTTTAAAATGAATGGGTGAATGGGCATTCTCGGGTCTAAAAAATTCTTTTTCCTATGAATTTCAGTGATTTCGTCTCTAAAATTTTTCAGATCATAATAGATGAAGACTTTAGGAGAAAGATCCATCAAACACAGGATGTTTTCAAGAATTCAGGGGGCGTATTGCAGATGAACATAATATTTCAATCAATGGGGGAAATGGGGATGTGGAACTCGTTGCGAGATCGGAGGGGAGGAAAGATAAAATAATATAATTTTCCCGTATTGATGAACTTGGGTATGTGTGAAAAATTTCATGGAATGTGCTAAAAACTACTCTATGTTTTTATTCGAAAATATAGCACGCACGATTTCGATTCATTGAAGAAAAATTGAATATTTGTGGGATATGATGATAATTTCACCTGGACTGACTAGTCTGAGAATCGCATTAAATTTTTCAGGAACCTCGTTTTTGTTTTTTTGTCGAAGAATTCAATTTTACTAAATAAACATAATGTTGAAATATCACAGAAAAAAATTCCAAGGGGGAAGTTCCCCCTACCCTTCCTTAAACAGATTATGTTTAGCGAAAATAAAATTTCAAAATACCATTGCTACAAGTCATTCGGTTCTTTATGAAAAAATTAATAGATCCGAATCTTTTGCAGGTATCTAGGGTGGGTATATTTACTATTTCTTTGTGTCGCTAGGCAAGAACATTTGGGGGAAAAAAAAAAAGGTTTTTACACCAAGACTGAAAAAACCCCCACCCATCTATATGTATGTATTAAAACATTTATATATATATATATATATATATATATATATATATATAAAAATGGAAGTTGAGGTTGGACGATTTATTTTAAATAAAAAAAGGATCTTTTTTTTGGGTATGGCTTGGGATAAAGGGGGTATCAAAGATAAATTTCTGTAAAAAGGATTAAAAACCCTTTAAAAAGTTGCCCCCTACCTTTCCCACCTCAAAAAGAGACCCAAAACCAGATTATGATCCGACCCAATTTTAAAAAAAAAGGACTTTTTGGGGATGTCTTCAATACAAAAAAAACCAGTGAATCCCAAAAAACGATATCGATAATTTTGATCATCTTCCCCTACTTATTGAGTCCCCTCCATTTAGATAACACTATTAACCATTTTCAAATCTCTTAACAACAATTTTCCAAGTTGTCACCCTAATTCATGACTATTGGCCCAAATCATGAAATTGGCCACACCTTTCAAATAGGTTGATATTTTTCCCCTCCATCAATCATTTTTTTTTATAAGACAGAATTTCACTTGTTTTTTTCAACATTTTGTCAAAGAACTTTTCCAAATGTACAATCCATGGGTTTTTCACATCAATTTTCATTTAAAATTTTCTTTTTTTATTTTCATCAAATTTTTTTTCATGTTTTACAAGTTCTGCCTTTAACCCATTTTTGTAAGAAATTTTTTTTTAAAAAAATTATAAATTCTCACACATTTCAATTTATCATTGTAGACTGATGAAGAGTCAATAATGTTTCAAAGCCGAATAAAAAAGGGATTACCATCCTACGATGCATACCCAAAAAAAAGCCCTTTTTTTTTTTTATATATAAATATATATATATATATATATATATATATATATATATATATACATGTATAATATACTTTATAAATTTATACATATAAAATTTTTTTAATAACCTATAATTTCATCATTTTTTTTGGGAATTGTAAATTTTTTTGGTCATAAAGATTTAAAAATAAAAAAAAAATTAATTCCCCCTAATCCGATAATTCTCGGTTTCGTACGATCTATAGTGGGTTTTTTTCATCATCAGCTTCCATTGATTATTGTCATGTTCAATCACGATGTACCTATTATTTGTAATGGTGAACCCAAAATTTAATTAGTATTTCTTTTTTACGTATCAGTTGAATTTCATTTGTCCTATTAAAAGTTTTGGGAAGAATTGTAGAAACGGGGATCAGAAGACGGAAGAGTAAAAGGAAAAAGAGAGAGAAGAAAAAAGAAAGGAAAAGGGAAAAATCAAACGTGCTCCAATGTCGAGGTAAATGCATTAGTAGGGGAAGAGAATGAAAGGAAGCGTAGACGCTACGACGCCAGCACCATGAGATACGCACCCCCTTTTGTCGCCCGTTTTCCTCGCTCGATACCCTTTTTGAAAATTGAACCTCTCGTCACGCATTCACCAGCCCCCCCCAAAAAAAGCGGGTAAGCCCGTTCGCTTCGCCCGATCACACTTTTCGTAACGCCCCGTCACGCAACCACCCCCCCAAGTCAAGGTGGAAAATGGTTTTTATTTCAAAACAAAAAATTTTACAGGGAGGACAGATTTCAATAAAGGGATACACCACCCCTTAAAGGGTTGAGCGCCCATGGATAGAAACCCCCTTCATCAGATAGGGAAACGAAAATTTTTTATCCCTTCCATCCCCCCCGCTCCCCCTTGGGAGGGGTCCCAACTCGCAAATGGACTTTTGGAAAAGAAACGTACCCCTGTGGTAGGTCAGCCTCTGAGTGCTTTAAACCCTTATTATCTGAATTTTGGTTTACCTGACTTTGCTGTGTGTGCATGGTGGTGGGGTAATTGTGTAAGGTATGGTGTGATGTGGGTGTGTTGGTTTGTTTTGTGTTGGTTGTTACTCACCCGACGCGCCGGGTGCACTCCGGGGGTGGGGGTCGTTTTGGTAGACTGGCCGAAATCCCCCTTTTCTCCCGGGGTCGTCCCGGTTTAGGTTCCGGACTTGGGAAACACCGGGTTCGGGGGGTCCGTCTTCAGGAACCGCGGGGCGGGTTCCGAAGATGGTCGTCAATAAGTTCGGTTGACATTCCGGTTTAGTTTTTGGACGGGGACGGACGGATTTAAGAATGCTGGATGATGTTCCCGGGGCAGATTTTTTAGCGTTTTCCGGGGGTTGTTAAATTTAAGATTTCCCGGGGGGCCGACCGTTTTAAAGATCAAAAAGTTGCTTTTGGCCCTTTTAAAGCCACGGCTGGTTCACGTTCGGTTGGCGTTTATGTTATCTTTGTTTTACCCCCTTTTTGGGGGTGCCTTGGGGTTTGAGGTTGGGGGGCGTTCCCGGGGCCCCCTCCTTCTGTGGGGTAGTTGTTTGTCGTGGGGTTTTGCTGGGAGGGTTTTTCGTTTTGGGTTTGGGGGAAATTTGGGGCATCCCTAAAGTGGCGATGTGGGCCCCACAGTTGGGGCAAGTAGCTGGTGCTCCTTGGTTTTTAAAGGGGCCGGGGCTCGGCTTTTCCGCACTTCCCCACCCGGGGTGGAATGGGGCACCTTTTTTGGGGCCAAACCATTGACATTTGGGGACTGGGGCAAAATCCTCAGTCGTCTGTCGTTGGGGGTTTCCCTTTACTTTGCATGGACAAAATGGTTGAAAGGGTTGGGTTTTTTTTCTCGTGGTATTTCACTAAAAAAAGCGGAAATGCCCTTTTTTGCGCCTAGATGTCATCCTTTACATTCCCGGACGTGAAGCCTGAGTCCTGGGCGCTTTCCTCACTTCCTCCGGTTTGTATTCTCCGGGAATCCCCGGTCACTGCGTGGGTGGTATCTCTGATTTGAAAGGGGGGTGAGAAGCTTCCCCCAGCTTCCAAGAACGTCGTGGGTTCCCCCCCACGTTGCCTCGTTTTCCGTGGAATGGTTATTCCATCGGAGTTAAAAAATTTGGGTGGAGGTAGAATATTTTTTTTTCTTTTTTCCCTTTAAACCAACGCCGTTATGATCACTTTGTATAATTCATATCTTATTATAAAAGATAGTTCCCCTATGTCTTTGGTGTCTTTACCGAAAAAAAAAATTTATCCATCATAGGATTTTTTTTAATGAATACGTAGACACAAATTTTAAAGTTAACAGTTATACCCCTTTTGTGTATGTTTTATAATGTTATTTCCCCTAAATATATTATTTAGCATCACAGGTTTTATTTTCCAATATCGCTTTTTAAACCTCATTCATCTCTATGAAATGTTTTCCGGGAAAAGGGTCGATTTAATCAATTGCGAAGGCCATAGTTTTAGAATTTACAGAAAATTCGATGGAATATGTAGTTCTCCAGTTCATACAAATGTTGTGGACTTTCTGAACCGAAAACCGTTGAAGAGTAGAGGGCCCAAAACATATCAGTGTGGAACTCCAAAATGTAAAATGTGAATCTATTCCATGTTTGAGAAGATTCACCAATCGGAGACAAACCACATAATACCTATTAATAAGGGGAAAATGTTTCAGATATCAGAGACCTGATGAAATTTAACTGTCGGAATCAGGGATTCGTTTTAATGAAATATGTTGGTTTTTTTCAAGTAAAACCGTTTTACTGTAATTACTGATAGCCATTGACTTGTTGGACAATATTTTTTTTCTTTTTTTATCTCTTCACATTGAAAATATCCACAAGTCTGTTCAAAATGTACTATACAAAAATTTACAAAAAATTAAAAAACAACATCATTTTCCTCCTTCGAAATGAAAAAAAGTCATTAAACATCTAAAATACATAAATCAACTCTGGCCTTCTATATTTCCAAACTGGGTCCTCAATGTCATTTCGACCAGGATACACAGCGTCATCTTTCTTTGGCCAACAGTTATGGAAAAAGGTCACCATCAACTGTAGCAACATTAGCACCTTTCTTGACCGTCTTGGTATCTTTGAAATACCATTTGTCCACCCCAGTTGATGTTGGAAGATATTCCCCTGATCCAGCGATTCCAAAGGAGGTTGGTATATAATTGATATTTTCCAGTATTTTGGAACTTTATGTCGTTTTCTGAGAACTTTCCTGATTGGTTATTAGCTAAACTAGATGTCCTATCAGAAAATGTTTGGGAGAGAGCTTCATCATCTTCTGCCTCCAATTGAACGTGTGTTGAAGGTCGGCTCTTTAGAATACGTTCGTTCAATCGGACAGTATAAAAGGTATATCTCTTTGGTGCTCTTTCGTCCAAAATCGCTTTCAATGTCGTCTTCCAGATTCAAATAATGTTTCTCAACAGCCATTCATGTGTGGCGCAGATGGATAGCCGAATCAAAATTTAACCTTTGAGAAATTTTTAAAATTTCATCCTCGTCCATTCCTTCAAAGCCCTTTCATCTCTCCTTCTGCTCCATGAAGTTATTTTCGTTATCACAATATATTTTCTTAGGACATCCTCTTCGTCCTACTAATCTTCGAATAGTTGTGACGCCGAATCCTTTTTTCAACGAGTTGGCTAATTCTTGAATGAATAGCCCCTTGTGCTCAAACATGTAAAATTACTACATAACTTTTTTTTCGCGTCTTTTCCTATGGTTTACTTCTTATGGGGCCAAAGTGAATCATTCCTGTGTATGTGAACGGTCTAACAAACATTTCCAGTCTGCAATTTCCGGGTGTATGTTTTGCCGGGTTTTTTCTTTGACGAGCATCAGAAACAGCTCCTGACTGCTTCTCTGAGTTTTTAACTATGGTATCTTTTCCTGAGTTCATTTTGAACCAGATTTTGACTGTTGTGGTCTATTTTGACATGATAATAGGGTATGAGTAAACGAGTATAATAATTCTTGGAGTCCCGGGTGATACGATCTTTCGTCATCTCTTCTGAAACTTGATCCAAGTATGGGGATAAAATGAGGATACGACTCGATTTGGAAATGGATTTGTTTTTGTCTAAGTCATCGATTTCTTCAGGAAAATCTGTTTTTCTTCTTTGGATATTTCCGTAACGATCATATCTGAAGTAGTATGTCCTTGCCCTTGACTTCCTGTCTGACCTTCAAAATTCGCAAAATCCATGCAGAGGTCCTGATTAATTCCAACCAAAAAGAAGAGAGAGTAATTTCAGGTTGAGAAGTCGCATACTGTCTGTATTGAAACTGTTATGAAATCTCTTTCGATTTCCGAGGTATCCATTCCAAATTCTTCGAATTTCATGTTCCAGTTATCTTCATATTCTTTCAGGAAATTTTCTAGAATGAATTTAGAGCTTACTGAAACTCCAATCTGGAAATAGAAATTGGTTTCTGCAGAGTAATCTTCGACTTAGCCATAATGAATGATAGTTTCAAATCTTTTTGAAATTCTGTTCTCAAACAAGCCACAAATGTATACGTTTTTATTTGAATCAAAAAAATGTAATTGGTTATCCTTTTCCTGTGAATATTCAGAACATAACTTTCGAAATGGAAGAGTTTTCAATTTTCTTCAATTTCTCCAACCATGGAGATTTCAGTTTTACTTTCTTGTAATCATCATCCCAACCTGTTCCAGAATTCCAAATTTCGCTCATCAAATTTTCCTCTGATAGAAAAGTTTATCAAAAACTCAAGAGCAAAAAAAATGGACATGAATTTCTCAGTATTTCCCGTTTGGTATTTTTTTATCCCCTTTTAAAAATCTTCGAATATCACTGATTTTATGGTAAAAGAAATTATATCCTCGTTGGGATTTCAAAGGAGTCCCAGTACTTTTTTCGTTAGGTGGTTCTTTTTTCAGGTCCGAATTGTTTATCTTTTATCTCAGTTCAACATAAATCTCCTTCCAAACTTCTCTTGACATAGTCATCCGATTTCTGATGTGGAATCCACCTCTTCTATGGACTCAGATAGATTCTATCAATTCAACAGGTTCTTTTTCACTATCAACACTATCTAAATAATCATGTACATGATGTTGAATACGGGTGACAGCACATGCTTTCGGAAAATATTTTCCAAATTCTAATGCATTTTTCCATGATAAATGTAGCTGATGTTGGTGAGAAGCTGCCCGAATATCATAACGACTATTTCATTATCCTTAATTTCATTTTATTTCCTCCCCAAAATCTCTGTGCACCTCTTCTTTTCCTAATATGAATTTGATGAAACATTTCTCTCATGTTTAGAAGTGAAAGCAATATTCCTTCGACGAAATTTGAACAAAATGTCTAGAAAATTGTTGAGGAGGTTAGGTTCAATAATGAATCATTAAGGCTAAGATCATTCACCTTCGCGGTAGCCAAACAAATATCATCTTACTAGGTTTGTTCGGATTCGTTACCCCATAATGGAGCGAATACCAAATAGGGCTATTTTCACATTTATTCTGTCATTTTTTATGAATTCTCTTCGAGTATCTTGATTAAATACTCTTTCATCTTTTCTCTATTCTTGGCGGATTTTTCCTTTTCCTTCATGTTTGTTTCTATTGACTTCATTTGACTAATCTCATTCATCTCTGAGTTTGGCATTTTTACTCATACAATCCAAAGTAACCCAATTTCTCATTTATTAGCTGCTACTCTTCTCGAACTTTTTTCCATTATATCCAGTGACTTGAGTTCTCCCAAGTTGGTGGATTCTCCCGAATCATCAAATTTGAAAGATTTTTTCCCCACAAGTTCATGTAATTGTAATCTGAATTGAACATTAAAAAATTCCTTCGGTATATAAATCAATGTTATTTTTCCCCAGGAAAATTTTTGGGGTTTCGTATTTTAATGGGAAAAATTTTGAAAGGGAACAAATACTCTCATTTTTTGATATGAATTTGGGAATGACATTGTAGGGTAAATCAAGTTTTTTTCCTAGTTCGACATTTTGGGAATGAAATTCATCATCTTCAAACTTTCCTCGAATTTTCAAACTAACCCCGGAAAAATTCTCCATTTGTTCAGAGTTGGTCCATCGAATCTTAAGGGCCCGTCATT
The DNA here is from genome assembly GCA_018342105.1 of Gonioctena quinquepunctata. NCBI lineage: Eukaryota > Metazoa > Arthropoda > Insecta > Coleoptera > Chrysomelidae > Gonioctena > Gonioctena quinquepunctata. The sequence continues at coordinate 25,790 of JAFIRS010006618.1, read as the reverse complement.
TCCCCGTAACCAGTTGTTTCACAAGCTCATTGTCAAAGAAAATGAGTCGATGCTTCGTCGGGTAAGCGGGCGAATTATCCGCGTAAAAAAACAGGGTACTTGGAAAGGGTTTTTACGGACTTCCTTTTAAGTGATGACTGACCGTTTAGAATTTCGAATTTGATCGATGTTTTCCACCATTGGTTTATATGAAAAGATTTGGGGAAATTTATCACACCGTTTTCATTACATTTTTTTTTCTTTAAACATCTGATGTTTTTTGTTTGATAAAAAACATACCCCTTTTTTTTCCTACCCCTTTCCTTTTTTTTTTAATGTCAACTATTGAAATATATAATTTTCAATTTATGATTTGTTTTCTCACAACAGGCGCAAGATATTCCCTATTTTTCGGTTTTATGTCGTTTCCCCTTGCTTTTTTTTGTCTTTTTGAGTCAAAATAAAGGAGAAGATGCAATACTAATAGTATTGATAATTTGAGAGCCAAGAAGAAAATAATTTTTTTCTTTCTATATTTATTTGCATTATTAGTGACTTTTGCCATTTCCCAACTTCAAAGCAGGCGATGTTTTTTATAATTTGGGAAAAAAGCTAAAACATCAAATGTATTGAATTTTAGATTTAATTATCGTCAAATTATGTAAGATTCAAAATTTGTGATTTTTTTCTACTTTGTTTTTTAAAAATTTCTCCACTGTCAGATAAAATCTTCCGGCACAAAAAAGGTTTTTTTTAAAATTCAATCTACTTTTCAAAATTGAGCACCCTTTTTCGAATCTGTGCTTTTCCCCTCATTCCTAAGTCCATGATTTTTCAGGGTAAGAGAAAAACACATAACTCAAGTATCTCTGAACTGGGAGCTAAATATCAAATCCTTTTGAATCTCCAGAAAAAAGGGGAATCCTTTTCGATTGACGAGCCAAAAGATATTCATTCCTTGGGGTTTGATCGATAGTGATATCTGCTAAACACATTATTGACCGGGATTCACAATTATCAAAATCACAATTCTTTTTGCGTATTTCATTATTTCCTTTTTTTAGATGTGCATTCAGAAATATGATTTTCTTTGTATTTGACAAATATCCACCCTCTTCCGAATATCAAACAATTCAGCCAACCTGTTGGGCTCTTATTCTTTCTGGATCAAATTCTTTCCGATTTCCAATCCCTTTTCAGCGATTTCTGCCAATTTTCTGTGCGTTTCCAATTCCGCCTGAATATTTCGTCTTCTCATCAAACTGCTTGATGTTTTTTTGTTTCCTTTGACTGCTTTCTATGATTGACATTTCCTCTTGCCATTTTTTGTTCTCTCTGTGGTTTTGGAACTCCTTCGTCATCGTTTCCAAGTCTAACTGGTGGTATTCCCTTGGTTACCCGACTACTTCTCCTCAGCTCTTCAGTGGACATTATTTCCTCGTTGGATTCTCCAGTTTGCTCGAAGGACCAATAATGTTGAAACCAGCGTTTCTATTTATTAAAATGTGTTTGTTTTTCCCAAGAAAAACAGTCTTTGACTGTAATGACTGACAGTTATTGACTTGATGGACGATATTTTTTTTTATTGACTTTTGACATCAGAAAATTAGTCACAAGTCTGTTCAGAATGTACTATACAAAGTGTACAAAAATTAAAGACGAAATCACTGAAATAAATAGTACAACGCAATTACAGTAATCTATTTTTTCAATGTTTTCTTTGAGTTTTAATAGGGCAGTTCTACAATCAAAATACTGTGAGGAATGCAGAGTTGTCTTACTGATTAGGGTAATTGGGATAGTCATTGACCATTTAACGTCTGATATTTCTATGAATTTGAGTAGAAGGATGTTATCCACCATGTATGAGAAGAAAGAGTAGCCTTTGAACTTTTCCTTAGAGACAATTGAATTATTTTGTTGGGAACAAAAAAAATCTTTGAACGTCTCACAATGAAAATATTCGAATCTTCATTAATTGGCTGATATACTACAGACATTGGCCGTCGGCTGTTGTAGTTATTGGCCCATAGTCATTGACTCATTTCGAAATTCCAAACCATAAGTGAATGAATATCCAACTGATACCTAATTGATTCTAGATTTAATTAGATTAAAAAACATTTATAATTGTTTTCGTTTCTTCAACCACGTTTTGCAAGGCAAATTGCAGAATTGTATTGGTGTAAGTTGTGCCTTTTCATACATCGAATATGATAAGAGCTGGCGCATTCCCTGCATTCAATTCCAAATTATTTGATGAAAGGTTATTCAAGCAAATATAGCATAGTTCAACAGATATCCTAATATTCAGCTCCTCCAATATTCCAATATCTTCAATTAGGTTTTTCAAACGGTATTTTTTACTGAGGTCGACAATATCTTCGAAAATAATGTTTATGGAATAAGTATTCTTCAATATCAACGGCTGTGTTTTTTATTATGTTTCTGATCTGACTGTGGCCTGAATTCGCTTCGAAACAAGTTTTTAGTAATACTCTCCATACTTTGCGATACCTTTGCCATTTCCATTTTTCATACATATTCAGCACTGTACGGTTCATGTGATTTCTTCAATGACCATTTATTATTTATTCTTAAAGGTTTCATCTTTTCCTATTTTTTCTTTCCTAGCTTTTTTGAAATACTTGCCGATTTTTGTTCTTGTCGCCGTTCAACTTTTATTTTCCTCCAGCTCCTTTGTGAGCTGTTCCTCTCCTTCCTTCCGTTTATTGTCCCTCCAATTCGTAACTGTTATTACGAATGAGGTTATCTCTGTGTTCTTATTCCATTTACACTGCGCTATTTTTGCATATTTCAAAATGTTTGATTGGAAACTATATTATTAGAACTATATCCCATCGTTGTAACAATTGAAAATATCCAACAATTCTTTCGTTTTATCATTTGGGACAGCGAGTATCAGAGAGAGAGAGTTTAGCAAAATTGAATATAACGTTCCTTTTGTTAAAAGATACGTAGATGACTATGAAAACCCTATAGTACTAGAAGATGAAAGAATTGGCTTCAGAAGCAGTTTTATCTATGTTTCATATAAAATAAAATGAAAAACTTTTTGAAGACAAGCTTTTTTCCAAATGCATTATGAAGTAAAAATGATTCATTTGGATGTGTGTCGTATGTTATTCCGCGCAAAACTTTTAGTTCGAATACAAAAGCGACAAGCTTTTGAATCTTTAACTCACGGAATGACCCACTTTACATATCCAAAGCAATCACTTTTTACTTTTCAGTGCATTTGAATGAGAGCTTGCCTTTAAAAAGTTTTTTTTATTAATTATTTTATTTTGTGCTTTTTAGTAAAGCATTTTTGTTAGGAGCATCGTTATTATAAGAACTTCATTTCCTGTGAGTTCTGAGGTATCTAGTCCTTCAATCTAGTTCATCTTAAGATTCAGTCATCCGCCATCTTGCAGTTGCTATCTTGAATTCCCAAATTTAAACTGAAATCAATAATCTCCGACCAAATTCATAATCTCCGACCCCAAAAACCCCGACATACCAATTTTGAATAGAATCGGAACATAAACACAGAGATCATCGGCCATCTTGGAGTCGCCATTTTGATTCTATGAATTTTGGAGAAAAATTCATAATCTCCGACCCTGAAAACCCTTCCATACCAAGTTTGACTCGAATCGGACCATAAACCTAAATCTCATCCGTCATCTTAGGGTGCCATTGTGTTTTTCTCTAACAGAAATTCAATTTTTTGCAATTCAATTCATAATCTCCGCTCCGAAAATCCCCACATATAAACTTTGAATAGAATCGGATCATAATCACAAAACTCCGCCATCTTGAGTGCCATTTTTATTTATGAATTTTGAGAAAAATTCATAATCTCCGACCCGAAAACCCTCCATACCAATTTTGAATCAAATCGGACCATAATCATAAAACTCGTCCACCATCTTGAATTTATGAATTTTCACAGAAAATCCGTAATCTCCTATCCCGAATATCCATAGATACCAATTTTGAATCAAATCAGACCACTGTTACAAATTTCGTCCGCCATTTTGAAGACGCCATTTTGTTTTTTCTCTAACAAAAATTTCATGATACAATGTCACCGGATTTATGAACACCTACGAAATTTCAGCTCAATCGAGTGGTCCCATAAAGGATTAAAATTTTGAACTGGAAAGAATGACAACGAATGAATGACAGAATGACAAACGAACGAAGCAAGTACAATGGAAGCTTGTGAAAAGAGATGAATGTTTCAAACAAAAAAATTTAAATTAACAATTGAAGTTGAATGTATACAGATTCAATCAAACTTGAACAGGACCTTCACAATTATAGTTTGAAAAGTACTTCCTAATCTTCGTACATACAAAAAAAACTCCACTGTTGTGCATCGACCCACAATCCCCAAGCCAAGCTGGTCATGTCTCGCGCCGTGGGACACTCGCCGTCTTCACAAAGTTTTTTTAGAATAACTTTAAAAATTTAATAAGTGTTTGAAGTATAACCATTTTATTTTTGTTATGGTATACCATTCAGTAATCAAAAATTATTTTCTGAACAATAGGCCTATGCTAAGGTGATTCCCGCTCAATATCGATCAACAATCCATCGACGAAGTCAGTCCCATCCCGCGAATCAATTAATTATACATTCGCCGGTCAAAAGGGTGGGTGCGCGTCTCTCCGACATATAAAATTAATATGATATATCTAGGGCGGTCATTTTAGTAAATTTACCAAGACAACGTTGCGTCCGTTAGCTGCAGCACATTTACTTCAATTTATAGAGCAGTTAGCATTAGCAATTTAAATGAGGTGACATCGGATTGCGATTCCGGTCCAGCCACGTCTATTACACTTGATAACATCGACCAAGCCTCCGCGCTTTCCCTGCAATTCTAATAAATTCCAATGAAGAACATTCGGTGATCGGGAGATGCTAATTGAAAACAATTTCATGACATTTCTGATCATTATCCCTGATATCATTGCACTAATGAAAATTCGCTCTTTCCTCTACAAATGCTCACCAACGGTAAGCTGATAGTCTACTCGACAAGTTGAAAATGGTCTAAAATAGAGATACTCCTCTTAAAATTATGTGTGATAGCTCATTGGATCCGGAATAACGCTTAGAAAAATGTGCCAGAAGCGTATATTAGCACATAAAAAATTGCAAAAGTTATAAACAATTGAAGAAGAGAAAAAAATGGCATTTCGTTTTTTGCCAATATTTCATAAACAATCAATATTTAAGAAATTCCAAAGAAAGATTCTGAAAAAGAAGGAAATTTTCGATAAAAAATTCTGGGCTCTCAGAACTCTATCTTTATAATTTCAATTTAACGCTGAAAATGGGTCTCCGAGCGACATTTTTAAGTTGCGCGCGCGGCGTCAAAAGCGAGTACGACACATTAATTAATTTATTTAAGGTATTAAATATATTTTTTTTCAATTTGAAAAAATGAGGGTGTATTAGGAACACTATTTTTAATTCATTCCCGCTAGAAATTCGACTTAAAGGTAATTTTTCAACAAGTTAAACGATTGTTAACTAACAAAATTTTCTCGAACTTCCGTCTTAATTGTAAATGAAAAAAAATTTTTAAATAATTTTCGTAAAAATTTTTCACTTCGTAGAGCCTTTCTTATATACATACTTGACAAGATCACGCCATGAAAGTTGAAAAAATATTCATACGTTGTTTATAATATTCTAATTTTCAATAAGATATAATTTTTGGAAAAAAAATCGAAATTATCTTAATTGTTAAACAAATTGATTATTTCTATATTTTTGAAAAAAAAATTTGCCCAACTTCATTATATTACAAATATTATGATTTTTGAAAAGAAATATTTTCCCCAATAACAATTTCTAATATATATAAACAGGATGTTCATAAAATCAGATGTGGAATCATCTGCGACTGAAAGATAAACTTTAGTCACTTATACATTTCAATCGTGGATTTTTCAATTCACAGAAAAATCTTTCTATCAATATTCAATCGAGAATGTTTCCCTTTTCAACAATTTTTAATTGTTTATAATCGTTTCTTTTATGTTTCTATTGTTTAAATAATTAGTTGAGTTTTTTTTTTTTCTAAATTTCATAAAAGATAGTCCTTTATAAAGTAACAAAAAAATATATTTTTTTATCAACAATTCCATTGTTTATTAACTTACCAATTTGTTATAAACAAATTTTAATTTGTTAGATTTTTTTTTTGAAACTTCTGAAATTTAAAAAAACAACCATATATAACAAAGTATAGAGACATTTTTTTTCCAATTTTTTCCAATTTCAATTCTCAAAGTACAATGAAAATCTTGAAATTTCTTAAATATTGATAGTTTATGAAATATTGGCAAAAAACAAAATGCCATTTTTTTCTCATCTTCAATTGTTTATAACTTTGGAATTTTTTATGTGCTAATGCACACTTTTGGCACATTTTTCTAGGCGTTATTCCGGATCCAATGAGCTATCACACATAATTTTAAAAGCAGTATCTCTATTTTGGACCATTTTCAACTTGTCGAGTAGACTATGAATTCAAAATGAAAACGTCCAAGTTGGATCATACCGCTGACTTATCATCTCTCTTTCATCGGTTGTTTTTCTCCATAATTTCCAATAACTGAACACTTTAATAAATCTATTAAATGTTTATTACAATCCACAATAATACTTACAATACTCATTATTGTTATTCACTGCTCATTATTGCACCAAGGTGCAAGCACCTGTATGTACAGCAAAAAAAAATACACAATATTTAGTTAAACATTTCATGTTATATTTTTGAGTCAGAAATACATTTTCATAGTTCTGCCAGTGGAAATTTATAGTTTTTGTAGACAATTTTGATTTAGTAACAAAATCGGTATATCCGTTTTTTGCGCCGCTCGTACGCTAAAACTATTAATTTTACAAAAAAGGTAACCACATGAATTATAGAAAATATTATCTAGTTCAATTTATTACATAATCTATATTCATCGTAAAATGAGTAAGAAAGGAGATATTATCAAAAAACGGCATGTCGAAATCTATAAAGTTACTAAATTTGAAAACTCCCGAAAAACTTTCCAGGTGAAAGTACCAAATAACTGAAGTACTTGTATATTACTCATTTATATTCCAGCGCCAGATTCGAACCGCATTCGGCTTTAAGCAACACCACTTTGAGAACGGCGCGGAACGGTAACAGATCGAAAGGGTTAAGTAAAATAATTCTGATAGCTGCAATTATATAAACGATCTGTTGAAATCAATGATGAAAAATATGACAAATAGCCAACAAGCAATCAGAAATATTTCTTTTTTTCAAGGAGTTCAGATAGTCAACCTCTTCTTAGCAAAAACAAGAAGAAGAATATTCAACTTCCGGGTACAGAAACCCATTTTCACGAAATTTTTAACCAATTTAGGTTTTTTCCAGCAATGATTGCCAATTGACAATTCTTTTTTGATAGTAAATATTTTTTTTTTGTTGAATTTAAGTTTTGGATATTCCTATTAGTTTCTGATAGATGATATGAAAGATCCATCGGAATAAACGATGAAATATGCCAAATAGCCAACAAGCATTCAGGAAATTTTTTAATCTTTTCACTGTCATTTGAAGTTCAGAAAGTCAACCTATACTTCACAATAACAAAAGTAGTTGAATATTTCACTTTCTGGTGAAAAAATATATTTTTTGCATTTTTCCGTACCAATTCGGGTTTTTCCAGCAATAGCAAATTGTCATTTCATCTACGAACATGAAAGCATAAAAAATACCAGAAATTGTGTTTTCTGCTCAATTATTTCTTTTCTATATTATCGTCTAGAAAAGTGTGGAAAAATATTTCGATAAAAAAAATGTCGCCCTACGACTTGTTGCTCACAAAAATATACGATTTATTTTTAACTTATTGTTTAATTCGAATCCGTTTTTGTTTTTCAACTCTCTTGAATAATGTAGGGCTCATGACCTCAATTGTATGCATTTATTTGCAGAATTTCATTGCAAAAAATGAATTAATGCAAAAATATCAGAATTCCAAGATTTTTATTTTTTGCGCATAGGTTACTGCTTAGATGTTGTTCTAACATCTATAAAATTGATCATTTAACATTATTGAATGGTTTTGTATTCAATTCATTCCGATCCGTGGATTACAGCAGATAGAGAGAGAGGTCAAAAAACGGGGAAAAACAATTGTTAATACTCCTTTAATTGATTGAAATTGGTTGATCTGCATTACCTTGTCCCATAACTATTATCGAGAAAAATTAAATTTGTTTTGTCTACATATACCAGGAAGTCGATTTCCTAGAATAATTGCAATCCAATTATGAATAAACACGGTATCACACATAAAATTTGGGTAGCGTTTTGTGTCTCAAATTGCTAAAAAGGTGAATTTTAAGACCAAAATCGTACTGAGCCCTGACAATCTCAATATTATTTCAATTGTTGAAACATAGTTAATGCGAGCTACATTATATTTTTACTCTTTGACAAAGTCTATAATGAGTTCATTTGACGATAAGAAAGATGAAAATATTTCATTTTCACACATCTCGCTGGAAGGCAGTTAGCATTCATTGATATCTCCGTGAATAATATTTTTTCAGTTTTTTATTGCCTGTTATCAGTTACATTAACTGCCCAAAACTGGCACTGTTAGAGAATAATTCAGTCATATTGTAATCGAAAGCAAAACCTTGTTTGCAAAATTCAAAAACTGAACAAACCACAAAAAGGTATTTCACAAAGTTCTCTGTAACAAGCTATCTAACATGAGTCAAACTTTGCTAATTGAATGTATCCACATGTATTATCCATGTTCGGAATCTATCAAAATTGATGCCCCAGATTGAAGAATAACCAATTCAGGATAAAACCTAAACATTCCCAACTCTCAGATTCTACAAAGCAGAGAATCAAAAGTAACAAAAAATTCTAGACAAACTTTCGTGCGATTCTTCAATTTCAATTACTCGCTCATGAAGTAAGCCCACTCTGTTCAAAATTATATTGAATTCTGGATCTTATGATTCAAAGAAGTTTTTCTCAAACCAAACGGAATCGTTCCTTTTTACTGCGAAACGGACTCAATCAATCTCGTTTTAATTTTATCAATAATATTATAATGATTTTCCAAAGATATATACAGACGGTCCCAAAGAATCTAATCAAGTAACTCATCTACAAACACTCTTCACGTGGGCAAATCATCACTTTCATCAGAAACAGTGGTCACGCGGAAAAATTTGGGAGGTAAAAAGTTAATAAATTTGGAATTGACAAATAATTCATACAGTTTGTTGAAGAATCCAATAATCACAAATAATCAATATATACAAATCACATATAATTATTATATTCAACTCTATCAAAACGAGTTTTTTTCAAATTAATAATTTCAATATGCCAGATTTCCTCTGGCATCTTTATAAATTGGGTCTTGCAGAAACAAATATCTGCTCTTGATAATACATCCATCGCGAATCTGAATCATACATTTTCCGCATGTCCTCTCCGTCAGCGAAATTGCGTCCATATCTTCACTTAATACCCAATAATTTAACATCTATACTCCAATGAAAATGTTAATGATTTTTTGGTGAATTGCCTCAGAGAATCCTCGTTTACAAACATACACACACAATAGGTATTCAGATGACCATACTTTTTGCGAATAGAAAAATTATCACTTGCGAGAATGAAAAAATAAAAAATTCACTCGTTAACCGATTCTACCACTCATTACTTTGTACTGGGTTATCCAATTCAGATGATTATTTTTTAACAGGATAGGGTATACTCAGAGTTGGTCATATTTGGATTTGTAAGGGAATTATCCATCCCTAAGGGGAGAAAACAGGAAAAGGCTTGATTTTTCATCTGTAAACCGATTCTGTTGAAACTTGGCACCCATGTGTAGTTCTGATGACACTACAACAAAATGGATACCTGAAGTCCATTGAGTGGGTAGTTGTTAGTAGATTTTAGATACAAAAATTTAAAAATAAAAACTGTTCAACGCAAAATGAAACCGACGAAAAAAAAACTAAAAAGCAAAAAATAAAATAAACCTCCTTATTCTTCATAATAACTGAGCTCCTGAACTGATGTTAGTAACTAAGTTTGAGTCGGCGCCATACAAACAATCAATAAAAATCAAGGAATAAGGAAAAAACATTATAAAAATTCCGCCGTGCATCCCGCTGCCATCATTTCACACTCCACCTAATTCAATTTCTAGTTTGTTAGGCGCCGAGTCAAAATTAGTTACTGACATTAGTTCATGAGCTCTTTTATTATTGGGACTAAAAAGGTTTATTAAATTTTTTGCTGTTCAGTTTATTTTCTCCTCGGTTTCAATTGTGAAAATTTAAATGCAAATTACAATAACCTCTTTCTGGAAAATATAATTCTGTAAAATCGAAATATTTAAATAATAGGTACAACATAATTTTGACCTATGGACGTTTTCTCTTAACCACTTTTTCCGAAACCCTGGATAATTTATCTATTTTAGTGATAATTTTGCGTGTATACTGAAATTTTCACCTCCCAAAATGAACATATTCAATCAAATTACTGAGTTACTCACAAGTCGAATAGACAAAAATGAAGTGAAATATTTTTGTCGAAATAATTTTGCACTCGTGTTTGTGATGTGGAAGAATAAGAAGACTCTTCCAGGCCTGTGAAGATCGATCAACCTACAGAAATTTGTATGATTGCTTGATAACGCGGTTATATACAGTGCATTCATAAATTGTGGAAATGCCCCATTTGTGTTACGACTCAATCATTTTCGGAGGTAAAGCTCGGATTTTTTATTTTGGTTTTCCATCTTTTTTTTTATTAACTTTTTCCCCACCATCTTACAAGATATGACGTCATCGATATTTTTCCCTTTTGAACTGGAAGGGTATATTTATATCAAAATTTCAAAGCCCATATTTTTCTCAACCATACTACGTCATATGCTACACTTCGAATTATAGTATACTGAGTATAAAGGGAATCAGTGTTCATATTTCTCAATATTTTTTTTATAATTATTTTGCAGTGGAAACCTGAGAATTACTCAGCAGTTAGTATGGGTATATTGCCTAACTTGAGTAGGCTATGAAAACATATGAAGGCTTCCAGGAACCAGACAATAAGTTCTCAGTTGCCATTGCATATGTCTGTATTGAATTCAATGGTACTTTCCTGAAAAATATAACCCCAGAAGAAAGTATTTGAATTCACGATGGTGCTGTCAGAAAAACAGCGAATAGAAGTTTTGTTGATCTGAGGTAATGAGAATAATGCGACATGCGACATCTTCAATGAGAAATATCGTGATCGAGAACCAATAAGCAAATCGACGGTAGGCAAAATATTACATAAATTCAATGAGATTGGCAATGTTAGGGATAAGCCTCTGAATGGCAGGCCGGAGACACTCAATTGAATGTATCGCTTGGGATTGAAGAAAAACCTCATTGTTCAATCACAACTTTATCTGACAACAATGAGATCTGTCGTGGTGCTGTGCAGAAAATGTCAAAGCCAAATTACATCCATATAAAGGTAAACTTATACATGAATTCAATGAAGATAACTTCGAGAGACGCATGGAGTTTTGTGAAAAGAAGTGTGTTATCACAATAGTGGCTTCATTTTTTGTATAAACGGTGAAGCTCATACCCAAAATCCCCAAAAAGTAACTGTGTGAGCTGGGATTCTTAGGAATACTATTGTAAGACCATATGTTTTTGACGGTACTGTGACGGGTGAAAATTATTCTGAAATGTTACAAACTTATGTAGTTCCATATTTAACTGTAACATTTCCAGACATTTATCAACCTGGTCGAATAGTTTCTACTATTTGGTTCCATCAGGATGGATCAGGTCCACATTATGCTCGAGTGGTTAGATATTTTCTCAATGAAATCTTACCCAATCGCTAGATTGAACGACGCGGTCAGATTGGATGACCTACTAGGTCCCCAGATTCAACTCCTATGAACTTTCTTCCTGGGGTTCCTTGAAGAATGAAGTGTTCATAAATCGACCTTGCAATTTGGAAGACCTCAAAGGAAGGATTCGAACTGAAATTAAACGAATTACACCAGAGATGTTGTCAAACGTAACCTGAGAATTCATCAGACGTCTTGGATATTGTTAACTAACACGAGGAGCTTAGTTCGAGCATTCGTTGTGAGTTTGTTATTTGTTCATTTTGACTACTTTTTCATGATATTTCCATTGCAAAATGAATAATTGAATGAATATTGAGAAATATGAACAGTAGTTTCCTTTATACTCAGTATATAATGTACCTTGAAGTGTAACATATGACGTATGTGATATCGCTAAACTTAGAAAAATATGAGCTTTCGATTCTTTGTGTTTGAATATTACTTTCAATTTTGGAAAATTATCGATTATGTCATATTTCCTAAGGTGGTTGGGAAAAAATCCCTTTTTTGAAAAAAAAAGGTGGAAAACTAATGTACAAAATTGACATGTCCGTGCTTCACCTCCGAAAATGATGAACTCGTGTGATAATGGAGCGTTTACACACTTGATGAACGCACCATATCATTGGCTTGTGAACGTGGGGTGAACTGTAGATAGATATGGCTCCCCAGCCACTCCATGGGGTCTTCTATACATTACCTTCTTCATCATCTATTCGAGGCCCAGAATTTTGAAAGCCCTTGCGAAGTTTATCAGTTCCTGGGAGCAAGGTTCCTGATGTCTGAGGGCGTTATAGAAATCCCTTCGAAGGATTCAAGCCTTTTGCAATATAGCGTCCGACAGTCGCAAAGCAGGTGTTCTGCAATTTTAGCGGAGTTCTCATAGTAACGGCGTAGTTCACTGCCTGATCTATCCATGTTTCCGAGGTGATACTCAGAGGACAATGTTCGGTGAGCAGTCCTGTTACAAGTTCGAAGTTTTCTTCGTCCAATTCGAGAAGCTCTCCATCTTCTTTTGGCGATGGGCTCAGAAGCCTCTTGTCTCTGTCCAGGACCTTATTACAGATGGTTTCAATTTGATCAGCATCCCAGCGCCTAAACTTCCCGGTGATGTGCGCTTTGGGAAAACCGTAGAAGGGTTCTGGGCCAGAAAATTTTGTGTTTGACCCTTCCTTGGCAAAGTTGTCTGCTCCTTCATTGCCTTCGATTCCCTTGTGACCTAACACCCACAACGGAGTAACCTGATTGTCTTAGGGAGTTTGCAGTCCCAAGTCGGTCTAGACTCACAAGTGTGTGAGTTCAGAGCTTTTGGTGCTGCGTGGCTGTCTGATAGCATATAGATCTTCGCTCCTTCCCCCTGAAGCCTTTTTTGTGCATTCTGGGGTACAAATTCCTGCCGGAGCAAAAATTATTTTATCTTTGCCTAGGGATCTTGAGAGCCCAGAACTAGGACAAGTTACTTATACTCCAGGCCTTCCAGACGAAAGGCCTGGAGTGGAAGTAACAACGATCAGTATACCATATTTATGCAATCCTTTCTAGTAGAGGCCCGTTCGTCGTGAATATATGGTGCTTGATCATAACCACTTTATAATTTACTCCAGAGACATGCCTAGCTGTAATCATATCTGATGGCTGTACCTGGATTCTAGGGAAATATTTTCCAGAATCTTCAGATGTTCAATCAGATTCACAGTCTTCGAATTTGATGCATGGCGCAGTCTGGAGGCACTTCATGCTGCTTCTTTCATTATACACAAGTACAGTGGCGGAAGGTTCAGCATTACCTCTGGTCCTGCAGTGGGGCACGTGAATATTGCCCCTGTGATTCCCAGACAGGCGTACCACTGCACTTTCTGCAGTGTGATTTGTAACGGGTGTATGAACTGTGGTTACCTCTTGAAACTCAAGATTCTTATGTCTCAAATTCTTTCTCGCAGCTTGAATAATGGGGTGCTCAACTAAGTATAGATTGAACAAGGAAAAATCTGCAACACGAATTTGGAATTTGGCTGGTAAAACTCAAAACGGAAAAAATATGTTAACTCATGAAGAATGCAAACGAATAAACTACATAAACAACTGAGCATAAAGGGGTGAAAAATATTTAGTGAATAATCGTGTTTCATTTTGTCCACAAATAATAGAAAATATGTATGAAATAAAATGGGAGAATATTACAATACAATGGCAGGAGTAAAAATTTCATGTTGATCATTGAGCGCAGTGTAAGACACTTTTTTCGCCCGTGTGGTGTATACTATTCTCCTTCATAGCTGACAGCTCGTTGCGCTGTCATGTTTATCTTTGGCTCCTCTCTTCAGCCCTTTTTTTTTATATTCACAAAGCCTTAACATTTGCTCCCGCTTTCTGTCTCTGTATTCCTCATTTCCTTGCGTGTTATCCCATCTATCTCGGTGTACATGAAAAATATTTGTTCCCATCGTGGTCTTCTAATGGCAGTGATTCCATTTTAAAATTGTGAAATGGTTGAATTCCTAATATGACATCAGTATACCTTCCGTTGCCATGGAAATGGGAAAAACAAAAATTAATTTTCAATCAATTATCGGCACCTGTTACGATAAATCTGTTACATTTTTTATTGATATGCTCAGAGATACAGGATAACTTAGATTATCTCAAGTTATCTTATCAACTCCAATATAAGAAATACTATTGCAAATCTCAACGCCATCTAACGGCGAACAGTCATTAGAGTTAGAGAGGAGACGAACGCAAAGTATTGTCATTTCGGAGGAGGAGTTTGCGATTTGGTTTTTAAGAATGGGTGAAGCGAGACTCGTCCCTTGTCTCTGCATCTTTGATCGGGACACCTCATGCTTTTTTAACTCGACAGCCATTGCGTGATGAAACAAAATTTGTTCATGTTGGAATAACTGATGAATTAGAGCATCTCCCTTTCTTCTGCAAAAATGAATTTGAAGTAGTGAATTATAGTGTGATATCGAGGCATGTAGGAATATTTTGATCATTCAAATATGAAAGTCATGTAGAAATATTGTACCACGAGAACGTGGAATGGTTCCTCATACAATTTCCCAATCATAATTCATCGCTAATCATAGGTCAGTTCACAGCGAATAGAACATTTAGGTCGAGCAGACGATTCGACTCCAGTGCAGTACCATATTAATTTATCAAATGAGTTCGTATGGAATTATAAATTTCACAAGTTATTATTATCGCATATAAGTAAAGGCTGAGGATAGAGTCCTATGTAAGCCTGAAAAAATAAACCAAAGAGATCAACAAGATTATATATTGCATGCAAAAGAAAAATAATTAATATATGCGTAGGAACAATTATGCAAATAAGCAAATGTCTATTTTGTTTTTGAAACTATTCACTGAGTCAGAATTCACAACATCGCTGGGTAAGTTATTCTATGTTTCAAAAATACGATTCACCAAAAAATGTTGTCTCTGCCTAGTGGCAAATTTCTCCTCTTTTAATTTGAGATTATGACCACGTAACCGCGAATCATTGTTGAAAACAAAAAGTTCTTTCTGATAAGCATAGTTATACTTGGCTATACGGAAGTATATGATAGGGTCCCCACGGTGTCGACGTTGGTCAAAAGCTATCAGTTGTGCTATCCTCAGTTTTTCGGGATAGGTTGGACGCACTTCGCCAAAAGTCATTCGCGTGGCTCGACGCTGAACGTTTTCCAACCAATTCTTAGCGCGCACCAAAACAGGACACCACACCGGACCTGCGCACTCCATAATTGGACGAACGTAGGTTCTGAAGAGTTTTACGGAATTCGAGTATGATAGATGGGAGAACGTCATGCTGATGAGGTAGATCAGTGTGTTGGCGCGCTTGCATGAGGATATAACATGTTGGGACCAAGTAAGGTCAGTATTGATAGTCACTTCCAGATCGACATGTGAAGACACTACACGTATCTGTTGATCGTTTATTGTGTACGCGTGGAGTGGATTGTTCTTTCCTTGATGAAGTACGATGCACTTGTCGACGTTGAGAGGTAAAAGCCAATCCTCACACCACCGACTAATCGAGTTAAGGTCTTCTTGGAGGAGTTGATGTCTCACTGTGGCATTTCCATACAGTTTAGTATCATCGTCATAAAACGACTTGCAGGACTTTATATGAAGAGCAAGATCACTTGCATAAACAACGAAGAGAAGTGGGCCACGAACAGACCCCTGGGGGACTCCACTTGTGACTTGTCTGTCCGAAGAAAGAGAGTGACCCACTTTGACCGTGAAAGTTCTTTCTGTCATGTAATTTTCAACCCATGAGTTAAGTTGGCCCCGAATACCGAGTGTGTCAAGTTTGTACATTAGCCTCCTCACTGGGACCCTGTTGAAAGCTTTTGAAAAGTCAAGATAAACGATATCTGTCGGTATTTTTTTATCGTGAGCCATCGTCCAATCGTTTATGCACTGTAGAAGATTCCTGGTGGTGGATTTACCTTTGATGAAACCATGTTGTTCCGATGGTATGATTGCGTTTTTTGTAAAAAATTCTGATATGTATTCTACAATTATTGATTCCATTACTCTGGAAGGTACGGATGGAAGACTAATGGGCCTGTAGTTGGTTGGATTGAGTTTATCCCATTTTTTGGAAATAGCAGTGACATATGCCTTTTTCCAATACCGTGGGATTTGATATTTTGCGAAAGAGACACTCATGATTCTTGATAACGGAGAGCAGAGAGTTTCGGCAAATTTATTCAGGAAGAAGGGGCTCAATCCATCCAAGCCAGGAGATGAATTTAATTTAGTGTTCAGTAAATGTTTTTAAATTTTTTCCGGGCTAAACGTCACATGGTTTAGATTATCACGCAGTCGTTCTGCTATAATTCCCGGTAATTGATCATCTCGGGGCTCCACTGTGGAGGAGCTTGTGAAAGAGTCGGCCAGGATTCCTTGTGATTCGATGACTGTAGAGCACAGGGTACCATCAGGTTTCTGTAGGAGCGGAATGCTTACTTTGGTGTTCAGGTTTGATCGTATGAACTTGTACAGTTTTTTATTGTTTTCAGAGTTTGCAATAGATTCTTCAAACTCACGACGTGAAGATCGTAGTGTTGATACCAGGTATTTACAGAAATTTCGATGAGTTTGGTAATTTTCTGGGGCTTTTTTTGTGATGTATGAGTGACATTATTTCTGTGTGTTTGAGAGGATTTTTCCGGCATACTTTGCTGCGGGAGTTCTTGTCAACGTCATCACATTTATTCAAGAGAGTGATCCAATCGATGGCGGGAATTTCCTTGAATAACTGATCTAAATCGATTATTTTGAAAACTTCAGTTCCGTACTTGTTTGGCATATGAATATTGAGTTGAGTAGTTGCGTAGATTACTGCGTGGTCCAATAATCCAACTGGTGGTAGGATTTCATAATCTGTGACAATATTTTCATCATTGGTAAAGATGAGGTCGAGAGCAGATGGTTCATTGTTGATTCGGAATCTACTTGGTTCTGTGATAAGTTGAAAGAGGTTTGAATCGGCAACGAAATGCATGAACTTACTCGTGGCACTATTTGTGTCAAGTATATTATCAATGGACCAGGTGATATTGGGGTA
Source organism: Gonioctena quinquepunctata (assembly GCA_018342105.1). Lineage (NCBI taxonomy): Eukaryota > Metazoa > Arthropoda > Insecta > Coleoptera > Chrysomelidae > Gonioctena > Gonioctena quinquepunctata. The sequence continues at coordinate 8,243 of JAFIRS010006618.1, read as the reverse complement.
GTTGAAGTCACCAGTAATGATGAGGTTGTCAAGGGTGGATAGTTGGTTTAGGTAATCGATCAGTTGAACCTTGGCTTTATGGGATACATCATTGGGTCTGTAAATACATACTATGTTGATGTTGACGGTTTCCTTGGTAAGGCTGATATGTAAGGCCTCCACTCCTTGTATTGCGGCTATGTCTTGTTGTACTGCAAATTCGGTCATGATCTCATCGCATAAATATATACATACTCCACCACCGACACGATTTAATCTGTCCGCTCTGTGAATACTGTAGCCTCTTATGTAAACCAGTGAATCTGGGTCAGTTGGTTTGAGTCATGTTTCGGTTAGGAGTATCATGTTAGGTTTGAGATCAACTATGTTACATATAACTTCGTTGAATTCAGCAGATAACGAGTCTTAGTTAGTGTAAAGGATTTTCCAGCATATATAGGGCGGTTGTTGGTTGTTGTTAAAGGCTGTTTTATGTCCGAAAGTTGATGGAGGTTATTTTAGGAATGCCATGTATATATTCGATGGTAAGGTTTTGCTCTCCATTTGCTTTCCTCGCGTCAAGTTCAAGTTTTTTTGAGACTATACTGCACAGGCTGATTTTTATGTTGAAATAATTTTAAGCGACGATCTCTCAATGAGATTATACTCATCTGTAACAACCGTGCGTCGAAGAATGTATTGAGAAATTCCAAATTCCAAGAAGTTCAATTCATTAGTAAATACAATTCTGACATCAACAATATTGTTTTTCATGTCATATTGCTGGGAACAATCATTCCACGGATAAGATGTTGATGAATATCTGTTCAACCTGATTGGTCGCATAGCAGCCATTGGTACTTCCTGATTGCGAACCACACGACTACGCTAAGTCTAGCTACGGGCTCAACTACTCCGCTCAATCAGAGGTACATTGTCGTCGATAAAACCAACAGGTTAAGCAAAAGTAAACAATATTTTTGGAATTGTATGACCACGTAAAAAAAATCAATTGCAATCTAGCACATTCAGAAACTTTTGTACATACTGATTGTCAACTAGACAAGTGGAAATGTCGTACTTGTTTTATTGATGTACTGATTTGCAGAAGAAAATATTATCAGATTTTCAATTATTATTGGCTAGCAAATTGAAATTTTCTGGCATCCATTCATATTTACAATTTCTATAAACCTTTGCTCCAAACATAGATAAATCTGCCGGTCCAAATAACTCCACACCGCTCTTCACTGAATAGCCTGGGCATTCGATCACGTACTCAACTTGTTACAAATCACAGTGGTTACTGGTTGTATATCGCTTGAAAATGAGTTCTATCATTATTCAAATAGTAAAGCAGAATCGTTTTTAATACCGCAAAAATCGGAAAACGCTTATGAAAAAGAATACAACAAGATCATCAAATGGATGGAGGAGCAAAAGGTAACAGATAAAGATGGTAGAGTTGTGGTAGCTTACCTTCGGGAAATGTCGGAGCAGAACAAGGCGTTGACTATGTGGGCTATCTATTCGAAATGTATGTTGAGGATGATCAAAGGGGTCGATTCAAAGCACATGTGAAAGTGCATGCATTCATGAAGGCAATAAGCAGAAATGACGTATTCAAAAAAGCATATGTATTTTTTGAAACACGATTTGCGGAAGTTTTTATAGATGCATCGGACCTCACGTTTTCATTCTTGAACCATTTGCGAAATCTTCAGCTCTTGTAGAAGATTTGAATTGTGCGATCTACGCTAACATGACATCAAGGAAGAACGGAGCGTATTGCTTATTACTATCCGATCATCTAATACAGTAAAGGCTCGACGTTTTACTGTTACCTACGGTGATGCAAATAGTTATGTTAGTTTGGTGGAGCAGTATTCATCTTTGCGCCCCCAAAATATAAGTACAGACCAAGTAATCTTACGGTATGATAAGGGGAAGTGCACCAATCAAGTGGTTGGTATGAATACTGTCACGAAAGGGAAATCGAACGCCCAGTATAATGAAGTTTCAATTTTTTTCGTCCCATAAAATAAATTCAGGTCATTCAACTCGACCGAGAAATGAGGACAAATAATTTTTCCGCGTCATGAAAAATTGAATGTGGATCAGTGGGCATCGGTTTTCGAGTATCGGTTTTCGAGTATCGGAACGCCAAAGTACGGTGCGTCGAAATTAAGAGAAGTAACACGAAACCCACGGAAGATGACCCCGGCCGCTACCATGGTGTTGAGGTGAGCCAGAATCATAGGGTAAGCTAAATATGTATATGTTTTTTTAAGCCCTTCATTGTCGTTGATTGATTGTTCCGTCTTCTCAACTATTTGAGCAATACACCCAAATGTATTCCTTTGATTTGAGTAATAATGACGATCCCCATTTTCAATCTCAAAACCAGAAAGCTCCTTGCACTAAGCGTGTTCCAATACGTTACAATACATTTGGATCATATTCCTTACAAACTGGACGATCCTAAGAAATACCCGGAATCATCAGCTGTGGTGACTGGTTACGTGGAATATAGTATTAGCAATCAGTAAAATGTTTCAAACATTATTGGGAGTGCCATTGATGGAAGTGCAGTCTCAAATGTAGATTGATAAATATTTGAATAAAGCTTCTGAAACATTTTTTTGTAATATTTTATTTGACATTACCAGGTACTCCTGTCAGATCAATAATTGAAAAGTTGATATTTAGACTTCACATTTCTCGGGTTGTTGATGTTGCCATGGAAATTCCAAAACACACGCGTTTCAAGTTGGATATATACAGGCTGAGGCGTACTTTAAATAAGCAAAATAAAGTTCAAATAAAAAAAAAATTGGGGAAAAGTGAGAAACGGAAATGCGTTTTTGTTTTGTTGAGTGTACCATTGTCATATGATTGTCACCGCATTGTCAATATTGTAGAGGATATTTTGAGGCGTTTTGATAAGACCGAATAGTTTACTCCTAACAAATATGCAGATATGCACGCATTTTATGGACGAGCATTCTGTAATGTCATTCCGAGCATTTTTCTAATTGGTTGTTACCGGCAAAAGGAACTTGCGAGTCTGTCGGTCGCAGCTTGAGGGAAACATGTATAATTCATTCGAACATGTTTAAACGATATTTTTCGACATTATAAGTACATTTTCGCCAAAACGAAGTAGTGAGGGCCCTCCTAGGACTTCCCGTATCGTTGTTTTCGAAGGAACTATTTTGAAAGCTGTCGCTGATGATCTTTCCAAGAGCATCAGAAATCTATCAGATTAGTTCCATACATCCGAATCCAGTATTGACAGAATAGTTAGAGAACAACTGCTCCACCCATATCACATTCAGAAGGTGAAAGCAATGACACCACAATATTTTTCACCATTTCAAGAATATGCGAATTGGTTCATGGGTAAACAAAGACAGAATAGACTTTCATCAAACAAGTATTATTTACCGATGAAGCAGGTTTCAGTAGAAATGGAGTTATCAACTTCACATATGGACCGATGAAAATCCCCATAGTATATTGCAAATTAAATACAAACAAAAATCCAATGTGAGTGTTTGGGCTGGTATCAGGGGACCATTCGTTCCACATAATCGATTGAATGAATAACGTTATTGAAGTTCATTCAGAACCATTTGAATGGCCTTTTGCAACATGTTCCATTGCAAACACCAAGAGATATGTGCTTTCTGCATGATGACGCTCTTCCTCAATTTGATTTGATTGTGCGGGATCATATGGATTGGAAGAACGGGCCATATTCATAACCAGCGCAGTTTGCGGATTTGAATTCATTGGATTTTTCACTGTGGGGTCATCTCGAAAGCCTTTTTCATGCTACGCTACACAAGAGATGACTCGTTGGATAGAATAACATTACATTGTGAAATCATACGAAAATATCCTGGAATGCTATGTCAAGTTCAGGAGACGTATCTTTGCAGACTCCGAAAATGTATTGATAGAGAAGGGTTTCATATCGAATAGTTTTGTAGTAGATTTTTCATTTCTGTTTTCTCTTGAGGGTTGCTATTAATATTTACGCTATGAGTTCTGTTCAGTAAAAGTGTTTGTCTTATTCAAATTTGTAATGAAGATTTTTCCTATTATTTCTATTCATTGTCATTGAAAATGAATCTTTTCGAATAATGATGGGACGTATCAGGTTGGATATCGTCGAATGAAAGTGCATTTCTATAAAAAAATCGTTGATCTAGGAACTTTCATTCAGATGATTGTCCACCAAACCTCATTTTATTGAAAAATATTGAAAAGTCATTTCAAAGATTTGGCATTTGAAACATCGGGGGCAGTCTGTTCCTGACTTTGTCGCAAACTCATGCATGAAACTTCATCGGAGGCATCAATTTGTTTCGCCAATCACCAAAATTTGGTTTATTTTCAATATTCACTCGAAAAATTATACAAAAAAACATTTTTTATTTTGTAACTTCGAAGGCCCGTAGTAAGATTTTGAGAAAGGAATCAATTTCACTACTTTTGATACGCATGACAATGTAGTGTTGCATCTGTTGTGACTGTCGCAGTTGCTTATAGGCTACGAACAAAACCTCTCATGTGTATGAGCATATAGAAAATATTGTTCCAATTTAAGTAATATGACAATTTCATTATAATAATTGCCCTTTGGGCATGACCAAGACATTAAATCACCCAATTGCAATATCACCAATTATTCCAAAATATAAAAATATTCCTGTTTTTTCAATTCACACAGTTTTTCATGTCTCGCCTACCGGTTGTTGGATTCCGTGGAAATAGATACTGATCTGGAATATAACGTGATTATGATGCTTCTCATTGTTCCTTTATTTCAGCTCCCACAATAATCTACCGCATATTAATTATAATTAATATCTCTCCATCCTCGAAACATGCGAATGAAAGGAATGTATAACGAGTTTCAGATTTGGATATTAGTTCTGAAATCCCTCTATACATTGAATTTCCATAAAATATTATCACGAAAGCTCGTTATCTAAACAAAACAGTAATGTTATCTCACCCTTATATTCAGCATTCATTAGTCTGGATATCTTACCTGAAAAGAGAAAACAATAGTTAGAGTCATAAAATTATGTAAAATATGGATTGGAGAAATGTATGTTTCATGAACAATGAAAACCAACTTGTTTGGAGAATTCTGGAAAAGAGGTCATTCACGAACTAGGTAGTTCATCAACAAAAATTATTCGACAGCTTTCTAACTGTTAGAGTTGTATATTCGCAAAATTTGGGAAACCTACTTAAAATTGAAATATCAGCAATTTTATCAACATTTTCACACATGCTTCACACGCCAAACTTTGTTGAGCAACTTTTTTTTTCCTAAAAAAATTTCCAACTTCGTGTGATGTTATGAACTGGTTTCGCAACGTTGCTCCGGATAATTCCTAAAAATATTACAATTACTTTTCATTCAACTTTACTTGGAACGTACCTCTGGAATGGTAAAATTGATGGATCGAAAAAAAAACGGATATTAACAGAATTATCTGATTTGAGGTACCATGAGACGATTGAGGCTATTTCCAGAATGAAGTATGTCTGAGTGTGTCTTAATCTTCACAATAAGTGCTGAACCGTTTTACCAATCGAGCTGGAATTCGGTATGACGATGTGACCATTGTCATCTATTAATCTGGAGGGTTACTATTGAAGAAATGACAGAAACACACGAAACTTGACCGTAATATGTCATTTGGAAGCCCTTGAAAAACTGTATTAAAACAGTCAAAATTATTTCTCCAAACGACAACTGTCAAAAATAGAAAATGTCGAATTTAAAAATTGTGCAATCAACAATACAAAAGCATCAAAGAAGTCTACAGTTGGGGTATTGCACTGTTTCCCATCGCTCACCCGGGCTTTGACTAGGACGACCCGCGTTTGGTGCAGGACTCGCTCTATTGGAATTGGATCAATTATCTCCCAATTGACCGGTGAATTTGAAAATAGAATTGACTTCGTTCAATCCTAAAAAATGTTTTTTCAAATGTTTTACCCTAGGCACTTGTCGGTCAAGCCTGGGGTGTTACCCAGCTGATTTATCATGATAAATGTCAAAAAATTTAAAGTTGGTTTTTGCGCTTTGTTTGTTATTTGATTAATGTTGATGTTATCGATTTATTGATAGGAAAAATAAAATCACTCGAATTGAATGCAATACGACGAATAAATCAAGCATGGGGTGGATGATCTTTATAGCTCATAAGACTGACCTGGCCTCTAGAGTATGAGGGAGGTAACTCCAAAGAAAAAATACTACGATTCTTTGAAAACGGAAAAACATTGACGTGACTCCTGAAAATGATTTTGTTTTGATTAAAGTACTGTAGACTGGACAGAGATACGCTTCTGGGTTGAGATTTCCTTGTATGCTGGCAAAGACACGCCTTTGGGGTAGAGCGTGTCCAGAGAATTTGCAGGATATGGAGTTTGAAGCCAAAATGATATATTGGTTATACCCAAACAATCATGAAACCCATGGTGACCTACGCATCTCTAGTATGGTGGCTGAAAATCTAACAGTACTCGGCACAAATTGAGCTCGCAGAAAGTGCAGCGGATAGTCTGTCTGGGGAATCACAGAGACAATGTTCACATGCCCCACTGCATCATCAGAGGTAATGCTGAACCTTTCGCAACTGTGTAATCGAAATGCATTTTCAAGTGGTTATAAACAGCTACGCTATATGCACAACTTTTGGAACTAGACTGTAATGGGATGGACCAGTTTGTGATACTGACTGATCCAAGATGGATGAATGGGTTGAAGTGAGAATAACGGGTCCCAGTTTTGGGCTTTCAAAACCCTAGTTATACCCCAACAATTTTTCAAGAAATCCATGCGATGGAAGTTCCTGGCCAAAAATACCTTGAGGGAAGCTCCAGACGGACAAAATATATATATTCTATCAGAGAGCAAGCGGTACTGATAGCTCCAAAGTCACACACTTGTGAATCTTTACTGACTTGGGACAGTTAACTCTTCCTAAAACACTGGCTTATAACAATTGAGTCAGTCTGATGTTATTGTCAGGTCAAGGGAATCAAATGCAATGAGAGAGACAGCCGCGCGAAGGGCCAACATTCAATCTCCTGGCCAGAACCATTCTGCCCACATTGAGGAAGAGTTCGGCGCTGGAAAGCTGACCAAATCAAAACCTCTCAAAATAAGGTCAGGGTAAAGACAAGCGAAATGGCTTTGAGCCATTTCGCTTGCTGTTCTGATGGGCTCGGACCCATCGCAACAGAAAGCTGAACCGCTTATCGAAGGTGGACAAGGAATACTTGAAACTGGTTGGGACTTTTAACCTCTGAGATATCACCTCAAGAAAAATGAATAGATGAGACAGTAAATTGTGCCGTTACGGCGAGAACTTCGCTGGAATTGCGAAATCCTTGCTTCACGTCTGTCAAGCGCTGTTCTGCAAACGACTTAAGTTCCTCGAAGAGGTTTCATTAACGCCCTCAAACATCAGTATTTCAGCTCCCAGGACACTGATACACTTCCAAGGAGTTCTGGAATTCTGGGTCTCGGATAGATGAAGAGTAATGTGCAAAAGATCTCATAGATCGGAGTACGGAGAGACTGGTGAAATATATCGAACTCACTTCAATCTATTATCTAATATACATTAGTATTAAATTTTTTGTATGAATGCGGAGTAGTCCTATTCACTTAAGTATTAGGCAATATGGCATGTTTTGGTATAAAATGGTATAATCCCAGCCCTTTACAGTCTCCTGATGTGGTGTTATGAAACCACCCTCCATGGACCTTTGAGGGACCCTTTCTCCTAAAATTATTTTTTATCGGTACAGCGAAAAAACTCCCCAAAAATAGCTTTTGACTATCATACAGGTTTAAACAGAAAAAAAATCAAAAAAAGTTCATCTCAACTCAAAAAATAGTCCACTGTTGTTTAGATAATTCAATGGGCACACGATGTGCCACTCGACTCCAATTCCTTATTCAACTTTCAGGGGTTGTTCACCCCACTGTTAGGAGGATGAAGTGACTGTGCTGCAGGTACGACAGAAAAATGTTTCCGTCGAAACTGAAATCGACCTTCCAGCATATATATATGATATAGAAAAATGAAAAATTAACATTTGCGAAAACTTCCCGAGGTATTGAACGTCCGTATAAATGTTGATTGTCACAATTTCTGTTGTAGAACACTTTCCTTTTCCCTTTCCAAAATTGTATTCTTCAACAGCTAAATTCCCCTCATACA
>JAFIRS010006617.1:0-34572 GCA_018342105.1 Gonioctena quinquepunctata | reverse complement strand
AAAAAACAACAGCACGATGAACAATGAACAGACATCAAAAACCCGTCAAATTACCATACAATCTATAATACGTTTCAATTCCAATATTTCTAAATTGCTTTCATTTTTTTTTCTCAAAAAACAAATAAATCTCTTGACCCCAGAACAAAAAAGTTCGCCCCAACCCCATCCCCCCCCTTTCCCCGAGATGAGATGATGATGGTCACACAGATCCCCCAACTACAGCCTAAAACCAATTTCACTCCAAAATAAGTCGTATATAATGCCAAAACAAGTTTTTTCAACAACAAACCCCAACCCAAAATTTTTTCCCCCAAAAGGGAAAAACATATCCAGGTTCAAGAAAACCTCCCCCCCCCAAAATAAATAAAAAAATATATATATATATATATATATATATATATATATATATATATATATATATATATATATATTATATAATATATATATATATATATATATATATATATATATAAAATATATAAAGGTATAAAGCCCCCGGCCTTGAAATTGGGTTCACTGGGGACCCGATGTCACCGGGCCCCCCGTATACGGCCCCTAAACCCAAAAAAAAATGCCATATGACATAAAATAGTAAAAAACTTTGCCACAAAAATGGAGGTCCAATTTTCCCCGATTTTCGATGCCTTTAAAAATTTTGACCCCGCCGCTGAAGTCCCTGCTTATATATTTGTTTATGTTATAGTGTTTGAAATGTATCTTTAAAAAGGTCACGGGTTCCCCAATTTGGCAACACAGGATGCACACAAATTCTTTTTTTTAGATTTTCATAAAAAACATGTATTTTTCCCCGGCCGAACAAATAAATTGGGGAAACCCCAATTCCTCCCAAATTTTGAGAATGAGCCTGGTAAATACTTTTCATTGTTCCGAATTTTTTATATTACTGCGATTGTCAAGATTTAATCAGGAGTCCACTGAAATATTTTGTTTTCACCATTTCAAAAAAGGTATTTTACAATGTTATACACAAATCCTCAAACAATTTCTCATCAAGATTCAAAAAAGGGCCCCAAACCATCGTCTCAAGCAAAACAAATTAATTTTTTTTTCATTGAATAAAAACAATCTTCATATAGAATCCTTCTTGAATATATTCTCGTGTGAGTTGAGTTTTTGTGAACCAAAAAAACTTATTTTTCCACATTCAGAAAATTTATTCTCGAATTTTCTTGTTTTGGTTGTATTATTCAGTTTCGGTTATTATATTGTGTACCACGAAAGTTACTGAATGAGGTTCTTAGAATGGATTATTAATTAACTAATGAGGAATCGGGATTCAAGGTTCAAGCCCCAATGAATCATAAAAATTTTCAGGTAAACGACTCAAATGAATTAATTTCAATCAGAACATGCTACTGTTCAAATGAAAAAAAAAAAGGAGGGGTTTTTTTTTTTGGGTGTGTGACAAAGTTATTTATGTAACGAGCCATTTTTTTAGAAATATAAACAAAAAATTGTCAACAGAACATATACATATAGACACTAATAATTGAAATTCAAACATATATAATTACATCCCCAACTGACTGATTTTCTTCAACTAAACAAATAACTCAAAAAAAAGGGCTGAAATTTTATTCCTATGATGACATGTATACCTTTAGAAGTTTTTCAATACTCCCCCCCTAAAGGGGTTAAAAGTTTTACTGTCTCTTTTTTTCGACTTGGTTCATAAAATTGGTATTTGCAGTTTTGTTAAAAAAAAAAAATATTTTCAGTGCTTCACAATCCAAACCTAAAAGGGTCAAAGGGGGGTGAATTTTTTTTGTTAGGATCATAAAATGGATATTTGGGTTTTTTTTACATTAAGACATTTGTTTTCCAGTGTTTTGAATTCAACTACAAAAGGGGCAAAAAGGGGGGGTGAACATGTTTATTGGGCCCTGTTTTTTTAAAATTTTAAAAAAAAGTTTTTTTGGCTCTCTGTCACAAAAATAAATCTTTAAAATTCATTAAAATCCCCATATCTACAGGGTGGAAAGGGTTTGGGGAATTTGTTATAGTCTCCAAAGCATTATTCCCCTGTCAATAATTTTAACCCCCCAAACGACATAACGGATAACAGGAAAAAAAATAAATCACGGAAACCCAAAATGGGAAAAACATATAAAAAATGTTTTGATAATAATATAAAATACAATCTTATATTTTAGGAAAAAACCTTTTAATGAGAGTTCTAAAATTATGTATTTAAATCCAAAAGAAAATTATTCACTTTTTTTTGGGGGTTAAAAAGAATGGGAAAAAAAGAAAAAAAGAAATCATTATGCTCAATGAAAATATATTCAATTCTTCTTGAAAGGGGAAACAAGGGAAAAAATAGACCCAAAAAAAATGGGGTACCATTAAAAACATTTTTTTCGAAATTGAAAAGGATAAATTTTTTTTTTCATAATGAAATGATAAGTAATATCAATATATTTAAATTTTTTCAAAATTTTCCCCAAAAATAAAAATTTTTTCCAAACCACGCTATGGGATAATATTTTTTTTTATAAATATGTTTTTTGGGGGAAAACCCGGATCAAACTCAATCGATTCGGATCATTCAAAAAAAAATCGCTTTTTTTAGTTTTTTAAAAAAAGACAGAAATAAAAAAAAAAAAACGTTCTAGTTTTTTTTCGGAAAAAGCTCAAAAAAATCGATTATCGGGGAAAATTAAAAAAGGGAGAAATTTCCTGTGATTGTTCTCCCAACTCTATCCCAATTAATAAAATTTTAATTAACATAATTCAACAGGGTTTCCCGGGGGGCGTTACGCTGGCTACACCCTCTCGGGGAACACATAACATATTTTTATATTATTAAATAAATTTTAAAAAAATTAAAAAAATTTTGTATCATTATCATTGGAAAAAATGTAATTTTGGGAAATTTTTTTTTTTATTCAATTTTGATAATGTAAGGCTATTGTTATTTGAGTATTTTTTTTGAACCGGGTTCCATTAAAACCGAAAAAATTTTCGGGGGAAGACTCCATGATTTCTTGCTTCCTGAAGCACATTTTAAAGTGTACTCAATAATATCACGCTATAAAATTGTTTCAAAAAAAATTAATTTGTAATTATAAATTTCTAAAATAACAAAATATGAGAAACAAAAAGTTTTTATTGGATTTTTTCTTTATTTTTTTTTCCTCTAAAAAAATTAACCCAATCAAAGTTTGTTTATAACTAATTGTTTTAATAAATAAAATTATTAATAAAAAAAAAAATTTTTTTTTCCATTAGGAGGAAAATAACCAATTCCCATTTTAAAGAAAAAAAAAATTTAAAGATATTATTTAAATAATGAAAAAAAAAAAAATACAAAAAAAAAATTTAAAAACGTTGAAAGGCATTCTCAACATGAATACCCCAAAAAGGGTTTTCTTGACGATGGAAGATAGGTAAAGTTTTCTTTCAGTCAGATGATTCCCATCTGATTTTATAACATCCTGTTTATATTTTCAACAAATCAATATAAAAAACGTTGTAAATGCCTCTGCAGACATAAAAAATAATAATGTGGAATATAAAAAAAAAATTTTATTCGATATCTCATTTTTTTTTACCCCTTTTTAAAATTTTTAATTAACAAAAAATCAATTTTTATCAATTTTCTTAATTTTGAGAACATGTGAAATGTGTAGAAAGCTAAAAAAAATGGGGGCAATTATTCGGTTTTATAAAAAAAGGGGTTCCCAAAAACTACTTAATTAACCGATTATCAAAATTCAATGAATAAAATCGAAATTATATTTTTCAGGTGTTCAACTGATCTTTGATTTTTTTTTTTTAAATTTATATTCGATAGTATAAAAAAAATTTTATTTGTTTTCTCTGAGAGGTGCTGACTCCCTAAGCCCGTGATCCTCAACGTTAATCAAAATTATAAATAATTTTTATAGATTTCCGGGGGAAAATTTTCATAGTAAAATTTCGTCTTCAAGAATCTGTTTTTTTTTTTATCTATCCCAAAAGTTCTTAGTTATCCAAAACTAAGGTGTTTTTTTTTTTGTTTTTGTTAAAAACTAGCACATTTTCTTTTTTTTTATGTTATTGGAGCAAGTGTTAAATAAATTTTTAAATAAGTTTTTTTTAAAAAGTTTTTAATCAACATTGAACTGAAAGTTGATTACTTCAGATGCGGTGTTAAAGTCAACAATTTTTTTTTAATTTTATTATTTACAAAATATAATATAACATTTAAAGTTTTTTAACATTACTTAAATTTTTAAAATCTGAACAATAGAAATATTCCTTCTACTTCCTATGTTTTTTTTTTTATTTTTTATTCTTGTAAAAGGGGGAATGAACAGTATGGCCCCTTCGGGTTTTCAATATTTTATTAATTACCCCGCAATCAATTGAATTTAGTATTTAAATTTATCCCTTTTTTTGATATACTTAAGTTTATTTTTTTTTGTGACCAAAGACCGGGAAAACAGTGCCCCGTATGCTTGGTGGGAAAGAACTCCCCCGGTATTTTACGGGGATAGTGCAAAATTTTGGGAAATTTCGATAAAAAAAAAAAAGAGTGGTAAACCCGTAGTGAAAAATCGTGGAACGTTAGAATTTGAATTGGGAATTTTACTATTAATGAAACTAAACAAAATTCCCAATATAGTTACTTTTACTGGAAATTTTTTATCTAGTATTTTTTTGGAATCTTCTAAAATATTCCTTGAATTTTTTAGAATGATCGGGGGAGATTATATATTCGTTATAGATACTACGAAATAAATTTCATTTCAAAATATGAAGCAAAATTCAAACTTTCAACTCCGGTAAACTTTTAAAGGCCCGTGATTTGTTATCATGCTGTAATTGTATTATAAAAGGGAACAGTGTCAGGAGGCCCAGTTTTTTGCTTAAAAAAGGGGCCTTCATAAACTCACAAAACTTTTTGTAACATATCGGGAAAATCTTCCCTTTTAGAAGGGGGGAGGCAGGGGCTATTAACTGTTTTTTTTATAAACACGGGTGCTTGGTAGGCCTTTAAAACGGCTAGGTTGTCTATATAGTTATATATAATTATATATATATAAATTTATATATATAAATATATATATATAAAATTATATATAAATATATATATATATATATATATATATATATATATATATATATATAATATTTAAAAAAATATATATAATATATATATATTATTTTTTGTATTGAGGATTTGAAAATAAAATTTTTTTTTTGTAAAAAAAAGTGATAGCTAATAATTTTGTTATTCTTTGTAAACAAATTAAAAAATTTTATAGATAGTTTTTTTCCCCCTGTAAAAGGGGTTTGTGGTAAAAGGGTTTGGGGAAAGACGTCCTTTCTCTCAAAATCCCGAAAATTTTATTCCTTTTCCCCACCACAGCTAGCAAGTTGGTACGCCCTTTTTCTCGGGAAGGCCTTTTTCAAAGCAGAAAGCCCTTATTTGATTTTGTCAAACTCAGGTTTTTAAAATGGTATGTTTGTTGATTTTTTGAAAAAGAAAAAAAAAAAAAAAATATCAAAACAATTACCCCCTTAATTCAGGAAAACTTAAAATCCCGGGCCGGGAAATGCATACTAGTGTGAATCAAACAAATATTCAAGGAAAAAAAACAATAAATCAGATCATGGAAAAGATAAACAGAACCTCATTTTTTTCCCTGGGGTAAATTTTTTTGTTATTGTTCAAAAAAAAGGTAAAAAAAAGTTCTTCAGATGTGAAATGGGTTATTGGGAAATGGGTTTAGGCCAAAAAAATGCACAAAATTAAAAAATTTTATTTTTGGAGATGTCGGGGTTTCAAGATACCCCCAAAAACTGGATCCTTTTTCACTAAAAGCGCTATGGGGGCTCAATACCAAAAAATCAGGAACCAAACAGATGCGGAAATCATCTTTGGAGACGTGGAAATAAAAATAAATTTTGGGGGAATACGGTTTTTGTTTTTTAAATTTGGGGAAATTTTTTTTTTTTCTTTTCTCTCAAAAATTTGGGTCCATTCCCCTAATTTTTTTTTCAAAAACTCCTTTTGGCTTTTTTTTGTTGTTCCCCCCGATAAAATTTCCCCCTTTCCTTTTTTCCCCTTTAATTTTTTTAATTCCCCCAAATTGTCACATTTCACTGTTTAGGTTTATCTCACTAAAAATTTTATATCAATTTTTTTCCCTACTTTTACTATTTACAAATTCTAATAATAATTGTTTATGATATCAAAATTGCTATTCCTTCAAATTTCCCCAATTTTTTTCCTATGACCATCTTTTTCTCTGATTGGCTATTATCATGAAGACGTTTGCTGTTCTACCATTGGTTATTTTTTGTTATCTAATTTCCCCATCTGTATGTTTCAAATTTACAAATGTTTTGATTACTGTTTATTCCTGAAAATTTTGTTAATTTAGATTTTTTTTTTTTTTTTTTTTTCAATTATGGTTTATGACCCCTTATGCCCCGTGAAAAAAATTGATTGTTTTATATTATTTTGACATTTTTTTTTCCGTATTATAAAAAGGCTTATAAATAAAAAGGGGGCCCCCAAAAGGGGTTTTTAAAAAAAAATTTTGGAACTGATAACTTTTAAAAATAATTATTATTTTTTTGGGGTTTTTTTTATTTTAAACCTTAAAAAATTAAACAAAACATAACAACATTCCTAGAATTCATATTCAAAATTTTTTTTACTGGTTAAAATTTTTTAATATCAATTTCCCTTTTTATATTTTCAATTTTTTTTATTTAAAACTTTTTTCTATTTTCAAAAAATACTTGCTGGTTTTAGAAAAACTAGTTCTACAAAAACAACGTTTTTTTTACAACTACTAATTTAAAAATTTTATTTTGTACACTTTTTTAATTTTAAAAAATTTCCCCCCCAAATTACTTGTCGGGATGTTTTTAACCTATAGCTATTTATAGCATTCTCATCATAACCCCCATAAGGTCCTTCAAATTTAAAATTTTTTCACAAATCCCAAAAATTTTTTTGGTATTCTTAAACTTTCATTGACTAATTCCCCCTCATTAAACTTTTTTTTTTTTCCCCCTTTTATTTTCCTTTTTTTATATATTTATCTGCTTCCTTTTTTTTTAAATTTTTATATTTATTTTATATTTTTTCTTGCATATCTCTTTCATTCCTAATCCTTTTTTCTTTCAGGCATCCTTCCTGTCATAATGTATTTGGGACATTCTTTCAATAATAATTACTAGGTACTTCTATTGAAATATTTTCTATCATCTCTATGTTTTCATCCCATGTTTTATGTTTTGCTGCGATGTCAATCTCAAATATTTAATACCTCCTGTATATATCTTTCTGTTGGGTTTGATGCTGGATGTCTAATGCTAGTAAAAATTTAATTGTATTCCCCACACACTCTGTAAAAATTCTTCATTTGCTCATTAGTAAAATAGGTGGCATTGTCTAAAAAATGATTTGTTCTGGTTTACCTCTTCTACTATAAATTTTGTTAAAAGTTTTTTTGTTTAAAATTAGCCCTTTTTTTGTAGAGTATATTTTAATAAATTTTGAAAAATGATCCACTATTACAAATATATGTTTATTATTATTGTAAGTTGGTATCAAATTACTATAAAATCTATTGATATTATTTGTAAGGTTTTGTTGTAATAATACTTTTTGTTTCATTTTTTATTAATTATATTTTTTTTATGTTTAGTTAATTGACTAAACTTGACATATGGTTACAATTTTTTTAGTTAATTCCAAATCTTGTGAACTTATATAGTTTTCTCTAAATATTACAAATTTTTCTAATACCTATATATATGTATTTCTGAGTGTATTATGTAATACGTGTTCTGCCAATTCTTTTGAGAAAACATATAGTTCTTCACCATTTACAATTTTATTATAATTCCATTTTTTGTTTTATTGTTCCTCTTTTTTTTTATTTGTTAATTTGTATTGATTTTGCCTAATTTGATTTTCAAAAACAAACCTATATTATTTTTTAAAAAACATTTATTCTATTTTTTACCTGTCTAGGGTATGTGTTTTCCATCTCCCATTCTCGTTAAAGTGTCTGTGATGAAATTTTGTTTTCCTGGTATATGCCTAATTTCAAATTTATATTCTTGCAATTAATTGCTCATCTTAGCCTATTACTTGCATATTTGCAATTACAATTGACATATAAGTGCTTCATGATCAGTTTCAATATGAAATTTTGCCCTAGTAAATAAAATCTTAATTTAGTAATGCAAAATATAACACGCCAGTTCTAATTCTGTTAACAGTGTAATTTCTTTCATGTTTTTAGTGTTCTGAAACAAATGATTTTGGAACTTCTTTTTTTTGCTTTGTATCAAAACTCCTGCAAATCTTGACATAGATGCATCAGTTCTCAATACAAAAGGTTCATCATAGTTTTGGATGAAATATTTTTTAAATTTTGAATAAAAATGTCCTTCAATTCAGAAAATGCTTTTTCCTGTTCATCTCCCCATTTCCATTTCAATTCTTTTTTTAAAAGTAATATTATGTATTTTGTAGTAAGTCTGGAATTAATTTTTCAAAATAATTCAATAATCATAAAATCCTCTGAGAGTTCTTAAATTTATGGCCTGACATACTCTCTTATGGTTTAATTCTTTCAGGATCATTTCACCCTTTTCATTTATTTTGTACCCTAGATAACTAATTTCCTGTTGAAAAATTCACATTTATCTATATTTATTTCAAGCCTCTTCATCTAATATTTGAAATATTTTTTCCAAATATTCTTTATGCATTGTTTCATTTCAGGAATATATTAATATGTCATCAATGTAATGTAAAAATAAAATTTTCATACTTATCAAATATTTTATCTAATACTCGTTCTAAAAGCTGGACAAAACCGATTGTAAACCATATGGAACAACACAAAATCTATATACAACACCTTCTATAGAAAAAGCCATATAATTTCTAAATTTTCATGTAGTGGTATTAACCAAAAACTGTGTTTCAAATCTATTTTTAGAAAATATTTTTTGCATTTGTGATTTTCCAAAAATGGTTTCTATATTTAAAAGGAGATTCATATTGTGGATTGTTATTTTATTTAGTTCTCTAGCATCTAAGAAACCTAAGCTCACCATTCTTTTTTTACACACTACTGATAGGGTTGATGTAATTACTGTTACTTCTTTCTATGATACCTTGTTTTACCATTTTCTCTAATTCATCTTTAACTTGTTCTCAGTACTTATAAAGAATTGGATATTTCTTTGATTTGAATTTTTCTGTTTCTTTTACTTCTATATTGTGTACATGCTCTTTTGCAACTCTTAGTTCATACATAATCAATTATCATATTTATTTAATAATTGATCAATATACCTTTTATATTTATCATTACATTTATATTTCATTTCATTTATTTCATCTTTATCTTCATAATCATTATTTTCATACTCTCATTCATACCCTTTTAACAGTTTTTTATTTTCACTTATTTCAGTTTTTCTTCTAAAATTCAAAACATTTTCCATCCATTTCAAGTTTTGTTATGATAGTCAATTTTGGCTTTTACTTTTCCAATTGATCAGTACCTATAATTTACATCAGACTCCATATCTTTAACTACTAATGGTTGTAATTCAATATTCCTCTCATCAATCTCCAATTTTAAATTTACATATTGATTTGATTCAGCTAGTTTTTCCATTTATACCCACTAAATTTATTTTGGCATCTTTACTAGAATATTTTTACTTTCATGAAATCTTCTAAACAATTTTCTTTAATTAAAAAGATGCTTCAGACCCATCAATTAATATTTTTTATTATTTCATTTCCTATTTTTCCTTTCAAAATTATTAATCCTATATTTTGTTCATTTCCCATATTTTCATCTTTCATAATAAATTTTATCGGGTGTTGGTAATTTGTGTTTTCCAGCCTGACATATGGTTTTCCTACCAAAAATTTTGTTCTGCCTGACTAGTTGTGGGAACATTTATTTGATTGTTTTCCCCACTTGACAATACTTGTCCCTCTCTTCTTTGTCTTTTAGTTATCTCCAATTTCATATACTGTATGTTTCAGATTTACAAATGTGTTGATTACTGTATATTCCTGAACATTTTGTAAATTTAGACTTTTTATTGTCTTCTGTTTCCAATTATGGTTTATGATCATTATGACAGTGTATGAAATTGATTGTTTTATATTATTTTGACATTTTTATCTATCCATATTATACGAAGGCTTATAAATAAATAGAACTTCAAGAGTTATTCAAAAAAAAACTCTTGGAACTAATAACTATTTAGTAATTATTATTTTTGTTTTCTTTTACTATATATAAATAACATAAATATATATATATATATATATATATATATATATATATATATATATAATATATATATATATATATATATATATATATATATATATATATATAATATATATATATATATATATATATTTATTTTGGGTAGTGAGGTTTCCTTGAATCCTGGTATATGTTTACCTTTTTGGTAGAAAATTCTTGGGTTGGGATTCTGTTGTTGAAATCAAACTTGATTTATATATATATAATATATATAATATATTAAATATATATATATATATCTATATAGACCAACTCAGTTTCCGTTTCATACTCGGCCCACCAAGCATCCACGTGTTTATACAAAGCAAACAGTTAATAGCCCACTCAGCCTCCGCCACTATCTCAGGCTAATTAGCCTCCTCTGTATATGTTACATACGTTTTTTGGGAGTTTATGTAACTTGGCCTCCTTTGAAGCTATTTTTATTTACTGGGCCTCCTGACACTGTTGCCAATTTTCAGTCAATATTCAATTCCACAGCATGATAACAAATCCACACGGCCTGTTGAGAAGTTTATCCGGTAGTTGAAAGTTTGAATTTTGCTTCATACTCTGAAATGAAATTTATTTCAGTAGTATCGTATAACGAGAATATATAATCTACCTTCGATCATTCTGAAAATATTCAGGGAATAGTGGCTTAGAAGAGTTCCTAAAAATTATACTAGACAATGAGTATTCCATGATGAAAGCAGTAAACTATATTGGGTATATTTTGTGCTTATTAGTCTTCATTAAAAGTAAAAATTCCCGATTCAAATTCTAACGTTCCACGATCTTCCACTACGGTTGATCACTCTTATTTTATTTTTTATCAAAATTTACCAAAAATCCAGTTGGTATCTATACATCAGTAAAATTCCAGAAGAGTTCTTGAAACTGACAGATCCAAAGCTCTATACTGGTCACTGTTTCGCTGGTCTTTGGTCACTTTATTGGTAAAAGAAAGTGCAAACTTAAGAACTATCAAAAGACACAGGCGATGGAAATTTTAAATAATAAATTCAATTGAGGATTCGCTGGATAATTAGTAAAATATTGCCAAAAGCCTTCTTTTGAAGGCGGCCACTACTGTTTATTCCATCCCTCCTACAAGAATACTTAATGACAAAAAAAACATAGGCAGTGCAGAAGGAATATTTCTAGTTGTTCAGATTGTATAATAAATATTAATGTCAATGAAATTCAAAAAAACATTTGAATGTTATATTATATTTGTAAATAGTAAAAATTAAAAAGAAAATTGTTGACTCTTAACACCAGCATCTGAAGTAATCAACTTTCAATTCAACTGTTGACTTGAAGTTACATTTCTAAAACTTACTTTGAAATTTATACTTTCAACACTTGCTCGCAATAACATCATAAAAACGCGCGCCGTCGATAGCAATTAGTTGGTAAATAGCCGCCACTAGTGGACAGTTATATTTATGTGTTGCATTTCGAAAAAAAAGTGACATAACTGCTCTCGAGTGATTGTAGCGATCCACTGCGAATGGCGCCTCTCGAACAAAAATGTATTTTCGCTCTCAATACATACCTAATATTTGAACTCATAGTCAAACTGCAATGCTCATATCTTACACTTCCTCATTTAATAGTGCCATCCATTAAAACCTCAGACTATACCATTGAAGGTTGATTCTGAGTATCAATGAATAAATTATTTAGATTTGGAGAGATTTCCATGACTTTACTTCAAAACTAACGGTATTTTCATTTTCCCCCCCTTGGGGATGAAGTATCAAAAAACCTTCATAGTGGTTACTCATGTCATCATGGTCTAGTAAGAAGTGAGTTTCCTGCGAAAAATTTCATATTCTGAATATATGAGCGATGATTCACTCGATTCGGGATGTCATTCTGACGAAAATGTGCTAGTTTTTTAACACAAAACAAAAAATAAAAACAGCCTTAGTTTTTTGGTAGTAACTCAAGAACTCTTGATGATAGATGAAATAAAAAAACAGATTCTTGAAGACGAGACTATTCACTATGAAAAATTTTGTCACGGAAATCTATATCAATTATTTATAATTTTGATTCAACGTTGAAAATAGGGCAACGCGCGGGCGTTACGGCAGGAGTACAGCACCTCTTGAGAGAGCAATTCAAATACAATATTTTTTATACTATCAAATAAAAATTTTAAAATTCAAAAAAAATCAAAGTATCAGCTGAACACCTGAAAGAATATAATTTCGTTATTTTGTTTTCATTGAATTTTGATAATCGGAGGCTATTGTTAATTAAGTAGTTTTGTGGGAATCACCGTTTTTATAAAAACCGAATAATTGTTTAGAGAATGACTCCATATTTTTTTTTGCTTTCTGGAGCACATTTCACATGTGTACTCAATGATATCATGCAGAAATTGATAAAAAATTGATTATTTTGTTAATTATAAATTTCTAAAAATTACAAAATATGAGATATCGAATAAACATTGTATTTTTTTGATATTCCACATTATTATCAGTTTCACGTCTGACAAAGACATTTCACAACGTTTATTATATTCTTTTTAAATTGTTTTTTTCATTTTCTCATTATTTAAATAATATATTTAGAATTTTTTTTCTTCCAAAATGCGAATTGGTTATTCTCCACATAATAGAAAAAAATTTTTTTTTTTTTATCAATAATTCTTTATTTAGTTAACAATTAGTTATAAACAAACTCTGATTGGCGTTGATTTTTTTTGAGTAGTACAAAAAATAACAAGAACAACCATATACAACAAACTGTGTGTGTTCCTCATATTTTGTTATCTTTAGAAATTTATAAATACCAAACTGAGTAACTTTTTAACAATTTTATAGCGTGATATAATCGAGTAAACTGTAAAATATGCTTTAGGAAGCAAGAAATCATGGAGTCATTCTGTGAACAATTATTCGGTTTTTAATGAAATCGGCGGTTCCAAAAAAACTACTCAAATAACGATAGCCTTACATTATCAAAATTGAATGAAAAAAAAATTCCCAGAATTACATTTCTCCAATGATACATAATACAATAATTTTTTGGAATTTTTAAATTTATATTTAATAATAGAAAAAATATGTTATGTGAATTGCTCTCTCGAGAAGTGCTGTAGTTCAGCGTAACGCCCACGCGAAGCCCTGTTTTAATTCATCGTTGAATTAAAATTATTAATAATTGGGATAGAAATGCGAGAGTAACATTATCACAGGAAATTTCTCCTCTTTTTTAATTTTCCCGATGGTCGATAGTTTTAGAGCTTTTTCCGAAAGAATAGAACCGTTTTTATTTTTATTTCCTGTTTTTGCTAAAAAAATCGAAAAATACGACTTTTTTAGAATGTCATTTCGAATCGATTGAGTTTGATACACGGATTTTTCCTAAACAACATATGTTCTAAAAGGAAAAAAAAAAGTATCCCATAGCGCAAGGTTTGGAAAATATTTTTATTTGTGGAAATATTGGTTGAGGATTCAGTAATATATATTGATATTAGTTATCATTTCATTATGAGAAAAAAAAAAAACTTCTCGATACCTACTTTCAATTTTGAAAATGTGTTTTTAATGGTACCCCAGTTTATTTGGATCTATTTTCTTTAGTTTCCTTTCAAGAAGAATTGAATATATTATTCATTGAGCATAATGATTTCTATTCAATTTCATTATTTCCTATTCTTTCAAATCCTCAATAATACACTGAATGATTTTCTTCGGTAATATAAATAAATAATTTTGAGTAGTTTTCAAGATCTGTGAAAGAAAGTTCCTCTTCCATTGGATTTTCTGTACCATTTAGAACTCTCACTTATAAGGTTTTCTTTCTAAAATATATTATTGTATTGTTATATTATCATCAACTAGCATTTTTCCATATGTTTTCATCTAGCTTATGGCTCAGGCTATTCCGTGATTTCGTTTCCCGTTTTCCTGTTATCCCGTTATCTCGTTTGGGTGGCATGATTGATTTGACAGCGGAAGTAATGCCTTGTGACGACTATTACAAATTCACCAATCCCTTTCCACCCCTGTAGATATGGCATTTTGAATGAAGTTAAACACGATTTATTCATTCGTGACAGAGAGCCAAAGCACCAATTTTCATTATTCTAACTCAAAAACTCACGGAACCCCGATAAACATTTTCAGCCCCCATTTCGCTCCTTTAGTAGTTGAATTTCTAATAACACTGGAAAACAAATGTCTTCATATGTAAAAAGACCTCAAATATTCATTTTCATGATCCTAACTTAAAATGTTTCACCCCCCATTTGACCCCTTTAGGGTTTGGATTGCTGAAGACACTGAAATACCAATTTTTATGAACCCAAGTCGAAAACTAAGGGTACTCCAGTACAAACTTTCGAACCAGATTTAACCATTTTACCCCTTTAGGGGTTGAATTTCCAATAATCTAAAAATACGTGTTTCGTTATTTGAGAAGAAAAGGCCAAAAATAGCAGTTTCCATGACTCTAACTTCAAAACTAACGGTATTGTGATTTTCACCCCTTTAGGAATGGAGTATTGAAAAAAACTTGGTTATATACTCATGTCATTATAGGAATACGCTATCAAAATTTCAGCTCTTTGTGTTGAGTTATTTGGTCTGAGCGTTGAAGTTAGTGAATCAGTCAGTCAGGACATGTAATTATATATGTATAGATTATTTCAATTCATTAGTGTCTATATGTATATGTTCTGTTGACTATTTTTTGTTGGTATATTTCTAAAACAACTGATTTTATAACATAACTTGTGTCACACACCTAAAAAATTCCATCCTTTTTTTGTACATTTGAACAGTAGCATGTTCTGATTAAAATTGAATTCATTTGAGACGTTTACCTGAAAATTTTTCATGATTTATCTGTAATCTTGAACCTTGGAACACCCCAGATTCCTACATTCAGTTAATTATTAATCCATTCTAAGCAACCTCATTCAGTAACTTTCGTGGTACACAATTTAATAACCGAAACTGAATAATACAAATCAAATACAAGACACATTACGAGAATATAGATTTTCTGATATGTGGAAAACAATGCAAGCGTTTTTTCAGGTTCACAAAATACTCAACTCACACGAGAATATATTCAAGTAGGGATTCTACATGAATATTGTTTTCATTCAATGAAAGAAAGAAATTAATTTTTTTTTGCTTGAGAAGATAGCGAATGTTTGGTGTCCTTTTGTTGAATCTTGCATGAGAAATTGTTTGAGTGATTTGTGTATTACATTGTCAAAGTACCTTTTCTGAAATGGTGAAATATCGCAATATTTCAGTGGACTCCCGAATAAATCTTGACGTAATCGCAGTAATATAAATTGCGAAATCAATGAGAAAAAGTATTTACCAGGCTCATTCTCAAATATTTGGGAGGCAATTGCAGCTTCCACAATTTATTTCGTTCGTGCGCGGAAAGAATACATGTTTCTTGATGACAATCTAAAATGAATGATATTTGTGTGCATCCCCTGTGTTGCCAAATTGGGGGAAGCCTAGTGACCTTCGAAAGTATACGTTTCAAACACTATAACATAAACAAAGTATATAAGCAGCGCACTTCAACGGCGAGGGACTGCACTACATTTTAAATGGCTATCGAAAATCGGGCAACTTGGACTCCTCTATATTTTTGTGGCAAAGTGTTTGTTACTATGTTACATGTCGTATGCGACATTTTTCAAAGGGTGGTTACCGGGCGTCCGTATATCGGAGGCTCGGTGACATCGGAGTCTCAGTGAACCTCAAAATTAACAAGGCCCACTTATACCGTATATATATATATATATATATATATATATATATATATATATATATATATATATATATATATATATATAAATATATATATATATATATATATATATATTGAGAGAGAGAGAGAGAGAGAGCTATTTTAGTTGGTTATGAACATGGTTGGGTCATATTTTACCGGTTCATTATCAAACAAAAATGTACCTCATTTGGCTCTATGAAATGCTACTAGAAATCTTGTCCGATCTAAGAGAATAAAAAGTTTCTTGATTTTGGAATTCGTGGTAATGAAATCAAATACATTTATCAATGAGGTTCAGGTGAAAGACACCTGAAGTAAAGCACTACTCTGTTTCAAACCCACTATATTGAATTACCTTCAGCTTATTTTGTTCATACAAATATATGCACATATGAAAATTCCATCTGAATTTAAGTATAATTGCACACGAACAGATATTGATTGTGTCATATATGAGACCACTTGACCTAGTACATTCAAAAAACATATTGGGTAATCGTTGAAATACCTAAAAGATAATCAACGTGATAAAATGAATATAGCTTACGTTCAATACCTACTGTACTTGGGCTTCACGGAAAATATTCGATCGTGGATTATATGAAGTGGAGCAGATGATTCATCAACGGAAAAAATAAAGAATAGCGTTCAACAGGCCTGTCTGCCCAATGAGCTAGGCGGGATGGATTTTCCATTACTTTCCTTGAGACCTGAGAAAACGACTAGTGGAGTTGCTGATTCAGCTTTGAGCGGCAGGCGTTGTCGTGGCTCCCAGGTGTTAGGTATAACAACCACCCACCTGATCGCCAAATGTTATGGGTTGCTCCACACTCGAGATGTTAATTAATAAAGTGCCTAACCGCCTACCAAATGGGTAGATGGTCGGTGGTTTTAATAATTACCCCAAGTATGTATTGAAAGGGAGATCTTAATCGCCCAGGGAGTTGTTAATCAAAGAGATCTTCGAATAACATAGAAGAAGATCTAAGAGCGGCTTTAGTCTTCCTCTCTGCCCTGAGAGATAGTTGAGCGTGGGTTGTTCATTTATAATTCAGATTCACAGACCTTACTATTATTCGAATTCACAGGAAATAATGCACGGGAAAAAGGAAATTAAAATGAATATAATTAATCTAATCTTAAAATACATGCACAATCGTATAACATAACCAATCAAAACAAAATATGCTATTTCGCTATTAAACAATTATAGAAGATGATAGTATGTCAAGTTTTGGTCTACAAAAGGGTAGTCACTAATATCAATATTTCTCTTCATTCTTATCCTTTTTACTTTCGACTGAGGGATAACGCATAACCCTGTATATGATAGTAACCAAAATATTTAGGAATAAGGTACTTGGAGAATTGACTTTCCAAACATGATCTTTCAAACGTACTTACATAATTCTCAGGTAAATCACTTGCACTCACATTAACAATTGATTAGACGAATAGAAATTATTAATTTTATTCGCGCCTTCATTAATTTGGGTTATTATGGTTGTATTATTTACTTTCGTGTCTTGATTTTATTTAGCTACTGTTCCTGGACTATGATTAGAGATTTTGAAATTGGCGTTGAAAGTATGCAAGGTTTATGGTAGCACTAATAAACAGATGATGACCCGGTAGTTATTGTATTTGTCGAGCCGATTTAACATTTTAGATTTCTCTTTGAACAAAAACTTATTTCGCACTAAGGTAGAGATTGATGATGCAACCAATTTAGCTTCATTTTGAATTTTCTTGAATTTCTTGTATGTGTTACATCACTTATTTCAGACTTGAATTTAATTGTACTTGTAATAACGATTTCTAATTAAATGCTCGCGTACATGGAGTCAAGTGTATCTGATGACTGTCGAATTATAACTCTTCTTCTTTTAGATTCAAGTTTCTTTATATATAGTCTCGGTTCCCCCCTCTCGTTTGTGTTATTTCAGTCATTTCATTTGTGATTTTTATGTGTACTCATTAATGGGGTTCATTATACCAGCGCATAGGAATGCTTCAAATAGACCGCCCATCCAATGATGTATTTATAGGTTTTTATGTGCGGTCGGCATCCGTCTCTAGACATGTCGGTTACATTAACAAGTTAATTTATTACAGAACAAGAATTTCTCCTATGATATTCACCGCGAACAAAGAGTTACTCTTCAACCGTATTAGGTCATTAAATGAACAATCTGAGATAATTATGCATTCCTTCAAAAGTTAATGGTGCATGTGTTAGAACTTGATAATGGTTATTTCTTTTTCTAAATGATTAGACTAGGAGGGTTACTCACCTCCTTGCCCTAAAAAAATTTATGACTAGGCAGGGTTACTACAGTCCTCCTTGTATTATAAAAACCTTAATTATATTTTTTGTAATCAACAATAGAAAAGTTACAAGAAAACGTATTCATCCTAAGAGCTATGTTAAACAAAGTATCCTTTTTCCTAAAATCAACTTTTAGTAATTCTATAAATATAAAATAGTAGACTTATTCAGTTTAATATTCAATTTAATAGATAGCATAAAATTTATAGGGTAAAACTGAGGACAATCCTACTTAACTACATCTAAGGGATCTAATTCTGATGCCTGTATAATATAATAAAGTGATACAGGAAACCAATACTCAATTCGCTAATTCTAAATGTCTTATACTAAGTAAATAGTAATTAAAAGTGTATGGAACTCAAAATTTTCTAATTCGTTTAATCTATAAAACTTCTAACTCTAATATAAAATTACTAAGTTTATATATATATATAGGAAACAGTAAAAATTTGAACTAAATTTACTTTGTTAATAAAGTCTTCCCTTCACTTAGGGTATACCTTCCAAGCACTTGACCGCGAAAGTGACGGGGTCATCCATCCGGGGATTCAGCAGGTACGGTTCCGGGGCTGGGTGTCGATTCTTCGGTTGGGGATTCATATCCCGAGTCAGCTGGAGGCTCGATGTTGGCTAATATACGAGGAACTTGGTTCTCGGCGCTGAGGGATGCATTCGGGGGCGGCAAACGAAAATCCTCTCGTTCAGCAGTGCAAAAATAGCATTCGCACCTTAAAATGTCGTGAGCTCCTTCTGCTACCGTCGGGGTTTTTGGGGCGAGGGCGGCTGTCCATATTTTCCGAGTTTTCTCCGTGAGGCAGTGCAGACAATCGCATTGGGTGATGTTCTGGGCCGCTAACAATCACAGGTAGGCCGCATGATGTCTATTAAAATGGAGAATACTATAGGCCTTGTGTACGTGGACGTGTTCCGAAGGGTTGAGACGATCCCATTGATTTACGTCATACAGGAGGTTGTCCACTGAGGATTTCAAGATATATTTCTTGGTTTCAAAACTGCGAATTTCACTTAAAACGTCGATTAACATCTCCATTTCACTTGTACTTATTAGTATTTAATTTTTAACCAACTAATTTCACGTGATGATCAGCTACTAGTTCGTCGAACAGTAATATCCAAGTCGAGTGTTCACTGGTATTTATAGGATTTCAGTTCTTATTTCCAAAGTTCTCCACTAATTTTAATATTTATCGGTCGTATTATGTCACTCACGAAAGTTTTAGGGCAGTTCTCACGTTATCCCGAATGTATCGATTTCGTGTTCAGTTGTTAACACTTAGGAAGATTTCAGCGGAGACCACAGATTTAATATTTTACGAGGTGTTAACGATTATTTTTATTAGATCGGCGTGTTACTCATGTTGCGCTTTTAACTTCTTTATAGTTCAGTTATCTCTAGGGAGAGAGAAATTGAGATTTCTAAATTATTTATCTGCATTTTCACATCTGCCAGTTCAGACCTTTGAATGGGTAGGTGATGATTTTTTCATAGATTGGTGCCTTACGAGTTTTCGAAGTTGTGGGCATCTCACTTAACTTTGGTTTTCGAAGTGATTTCGGTGGGAACGGTTTCCATGGGAATATCTTCTGAGGGACCCTTGGTAATTTATGATTTATTACAAATATAGTCAGGGTATTCCATAAAGCTGCCAATAAGTGTAGAGAACATCCCGTGATTCGGTGGATTGCAAAAGCATTTAGAGTTGTGTCCATAAGAAATTTGAAAATTTTGAGGCATATGTATATTCCTAATAAACTGCTGGTCACATCGCCAATAATCATAAATACACCATAAATTTTCTCATTGTATTATTGGCTAATTTTTCTAATTCTTCCTGATTGAACAGGTTTAAAGTTGAAAATCCTTGATTCAATACGGTTTTGTTTGCCATTCTATTTATGAGGATGTTAGTTACAGCCTGCCTTTAGAGGAAAACAGTAAAGATTTCCTGAGCATTTCGATTTCTTCAGCGGTATAAATTCCACCTATCCCAAGGGTTTTATTTCATCAGCTGCATTTGGTCTTCCATTATAGATAATTCACTGGGGATTACCGGCAATAGGCAGAGGATCATAAGATATCCACATTCCATCGATAAAGTATTTTGCCGGGAATTATTGAAGAACATTCTATCTGTTGTCCTACTTCTTGTATAGTCCGGGTTGAAGGGCCATAAAAGTAAGATTTATTTAAATAAGTCACTGGTAATTCCTGATAACAGTTTTGTTCTCTTCGTATAGTGACCATGACAGGAATGCATTTAAGCAAATAGATTACTTTCCATTGATTTTTGCTATATAACCTGGTTGCTGATGCAATAATTGCGCGATGATAGTGGCAGATTGTTGAGCCATAATTAATCGGTTTTCAAATCTCTCTTTTCAACAGACATCTTCGTTGAATTGTTTCTGCCAACATAGCATTCATGGATCTTTGAATGATTGCTCAATGTATAAAATTTTGAATTAACATATGTAATGAGATCTGCAGTTGGTTCTCCCCAGGTAAATCAAACTCTCTGTATAAATTGGTAGATTGTTTGGAAATTCCAATATTAATATTCTAGGATGTTCGGTTATCCACATTACTATATTACAAATTTGTTTTCTTAATAAGTTGAACAGCGAATAACTTTGTTCGATCTTCGATGACCATATAGAATTTTATATCATCGGTACTCAATCTTTCCGTGACTTTGTTAGCTTTTCCTTCATAAAGTTTGCGATATCTTTGGCACTCCTGGGGTTGATTATATCCCACGCTATTTCGCCTTGGAAAGCATCAAACAATACCCTGTAGAGAATTTGCAGGATAATTGATTCTCAAACTAATGGTGTTTTCGTCAAGTGAGCCGTAGCAGAATAATCTTTCAAAGTAATTTTTGCGGTGGCAGTTGCTCAACATTTTTATATAATTTTCCTTGGAAGGAATAGGAGACCTTGTAGCAACTCCCTGTGTCATCTAATTCTCCAGCCAATAATATTCTTGCAGTCTGAGTAGCGTTGGTTTTGAGTTTTATTACTTCACCAGGGAAACCTCGATATTCCAAATATTGATGGATTTTAAGCATTCTTCCTTGCCTATGGGTTGTAAGTAAGTAAGAAGACTATCAGCTAAAATACTGGAGTGAGAGAACATGCCACACGAGACTAGCAGTTGAGTAATCTCAATAAAGATGATTTTACTTGAATCTTTTCATACTTTTTCTGTTCCAACGCATAAATTTTAGTCTCAGACACAGTGTATGCGCTATTCAATTCGGGACATTTTTGTACGTCTCTTAAAGAAATTGCTGTAATATTTGCAGCGGTTTCTACAATCATATGCTATAAGCCCATCGGTTTTTTCAACAGGTAAAATGTTCCGACAATGGTCCATATCCAAATCAATATATCACTTATCGTCATATTCAACTATTTCCTCGTAACTTCTGTAAAGCTGAAAGCTATAATCCACAGAGTATTGTGTTTCATTCACCACTACTTGTAGTCAGTTTGCACCCTAGGCGGTAATTTATGACTTGGTCGGCGTAAATAAGCGAGCTCTTTCGATAGCTATGGTAGACGTCGGAAGGTCGTTGTCTCATACGCCTATCAAGCAAACTACCCTCTGATTCTAAATTTGCAGGTAGATTCCTTGTTGGGCAAATTTTCGGGGTTTTACGATCGACTATTTTACGTAATATTGTCTGTTATCGATCGGCGCGGGTATGCGAGAAGGGTTATTTTATTTCACGCACAGAGTGTTTACTTTTGGGAGTCAATCTCCGTTACTGTTCTAGAATAATGATTTTTATTAAACACTATGGGATCGCGGACTTTTATAAAATGTTCTCTTTATTTACAGGGTGAGGAGATTTTCCGTTCGTAGTACATTAAAATCATGTTTGGATTTTTCTTAATTATTCATTTCAGCAATTACTGAAGGTTACTTGGGGCTGACTAATACCTTCTATAAATCTAGTTATATATATACATACAGTGCATTACTTATTTTACTGATGTTTACCTGACTTAGAAAGGATCAAGGTAACTCTTTAACAGCTCCCCGTGATCTAGTAGAATACCTGTGCGTAATTTCAGGAATATTTCTCTATCATCGTCGAAGGTTCACTCTGATTTTCATCATTTTGATTTCATAATGGTTTCCCGGGAATTCATTTTATCATTTCAGCGGGTCTTGGACGACGTTATCTTGGGTTTCTGTTATAATTTCCTTGTCTGAAATATTATGAAGGGGTTCTAAGTTTTATAATTCAGTAATTCTTCTGAGGTGATGACATAGTCCATGTCTGGGAAAGGGTTCTTCTTGCTTTTCTCATTAGCTTTTTTCCGTTCTCTCTTCCTGAGGTTCCTCTTGAATCGACCGTGGAAGGATATTATCCATGTCTATATTTCTATGGCCTTAAAAACGATTTGCATGTATAATCTGACATTTCGTTTTACCTACTGTTGTATTTCGAAAAAACTGGGGATAGTTTTCGCAGAAATTCTCCAAGGTCCAGTATACTTTGGGAGGAGCTTGAGACAGAGATTTTCAAAGCTGTAATACTAGGTGGAATTTCAAATACACCAGCGATCCCAAAGGGAAATTTCCCTTCAATTTAGCCTTTTATTAAATTTTCGAGGGTTGTGCAGCAGTGATATCTAAGGCCACCCAGGTTTTCGTGAGCGACTTGTAATCGGTGTCCAGTTCAGGGCAAATTTTTTTCCAACGTGTCTACCTTAAAGGGGTGCTCAGAGTAAGGTGAGGGGGTATAGCTTCCTTCAAACTTAAAAAAAAATGGGCTCTTTTGGTGGACGAATGAATTTGATTTTGATGGAGAAGAGCATAGGAATTGTCGTCCCAATCGGTTTTGCCAGTTCCCGGTGAGATGGGTTTTTTTTCGGTGCCCATAAATCGTTCTAACACTCCATTAGGGCGGGGAACCGGTTTTTAATTTTTTTTTATCCGAAATTTTTTTACATATTTCTAAGAATGGGAAAAATTGGTCTCGGTCACTCAATAAAGTCTAGGAGCCCCATATCGGGGGGTGACATTTTTACAAACCTTTAACTGTTTCTACAGTTATATTAGGTATTAAGGCTTCACAAAAAAGGGGTCAAAATCAATAGCGTAAAATATATTTATTTCCTTGTCTTGTGGTGTTCAGGGGCCTCTATATAAAATTTTGTTTTCGGGGCTGTCTCAGGTATGGGATTTTCATTTGGGGGTTTTTTATTCGAGCTCTTTGAATATTACAAGAATGCCCTCTGCCATATTCGTCAATATCTTTTTCATGTTGGGGGTAAAATTTCTTGATGGTCGATAAAGTTTTTGTTGCCCCCCCGACCGAAAAAATACTATCGTGATATAAAAATTTTTGTCTTCTAAGGGCTTGGGGGGCAATATTTTATCCTGCGTTCGTCAATTTTCTTTTAAAATAGAATTTCTTATGTCTAAAATTTCATCATTCTCGGATAAGGTAGTTATTTTTTCGATGATTTTGGGGATCCTTTTTTTTTGTAATTTCGTATGTCGCCCCCGTTGCCAATAGTGTCAAAAATTGGCGCACCCAAGATCTTGGAGCGCAATTGGGTTTCATTTTGATTTGGGGAACGATTTTTTCCCGCTTTTCATTACCTTAGCCCGTCAATGAATTGCTTTTGGGGGTTTGCGGGCCCCCGCGATATTTAAAGTAAAGGGAATTCGAACGTCATAGCCCATTTTGCAAGTCTACTTTTGGGACTTTTTATGAAAAATACGGGCGATATTGATGATAGAAAAATGTGTTCCAACAAAAGCACTTTTCTTGACGATTTACATGCATTCTCTTTAATTGTAGAAATCGGTCTCAGCAGCAAAAAGGTTTACTAGAATAAATATAGGGGGAACCTGGTATTCCTGACTTAAAATTCCGAAAAGCGGGGAACGCTAGCGTCGGTCGTTACTAAAAAAAGGCGGGAAAAAAAGGGGAAATTTTTAAAAAGGGGGTTTAAAAATTTTGTTTAAATGTAAAATGTAGCTGCGTTCCGTTCCCCAAAAATTTTTTTTTTTCTTGTTAATTTGTGAGTGGTTGGGAAAATTTTTTTAAAAGTTTTCCAAAAATTCCATAAAACCCCATAACCGGGGAAAAATCTTATTTCCTTACACATTTTTTGGGGTAATTTTTTTAACCCCTGATTTTTTCAGGGTCTGTTTGGCATCCTTTTTTTAAAAAAATGTCCCCAAGTACTTGGTTGGCTTTCTGAAATGACATTTAGTTGGGTTTTAATTTTAAAATTTCTTCTCCTTTT
Organism: Gonioctena quinquepunctata; assembly: GCA_018342105.1. NCBI lineage: Eukaryota > Metazoa > Arthropoda > Insecta > Coleoptera > Chrysomelidae > Gonioctena > Gonioctena quinquepunctata. The sequence continues at coordinate 9,834 of JAFIRS010006617.1, read as the reverse complement.
ATCGAAACATGAGCAACTTCTAAATCTTTTTAAAACCCAAAAAACATAAACCCTGGCTGGCTGGGGAGCTTTAAACCCTGGGGCAATTTTTTTTTTAAAATTGTATGTCCCTTTGGGTAGAAAAAACCTTTTTTTTCGGTCCCCCATCTAACTGAAATTTGGGAAAAAAACCCGGCTAAATCCCTCACCTATATAATTCAGGGGCCATTTAATCCATTCTTTAAGTGTGGCAACGGATAAAAAAAAAGTTTTGTTGGCGTTTAATTTCTTCAATACATAATCTAAACTGAGGTTCTTCCCTGATGCATTTTTTTTTTTAATTAAAGAGGGTGGGAAACCCCAAGGACTGGCTAAATTTTGATAATTATTGCTAATTCCCCTTTTTTTTTCTCCATTGCCTTCTGGGGTTAAAAAAATTTTATGGTCTTTTTTGGGAAGGGAAAAAATCTTCGGGGAAAGATTCGATGTTTTACTAAATGGGTATATAATTTTTTTCTGGGGGGTTTAAATTATCTTTTTTCTATTATAAGGTTGGATAATTTAATTTGATCTCTCCAGGATCTTCCAAAAAATTTTTAAAAAATTTTTTTCTCCCGGTTCTATTCTTTAATCCTTTCCCCTTTTTCGAATATTTTCCTCCCCTATAAATGTCCCTTCAAATCCCAGTGCAACCATGTTTGCGAGGTATTCTCTTCTTTTAAAAAAAATTTTATGTATATTTCGTCCTTGTTTTTTCTTTTAATCTGCTACTTCCTCCTTTTTTAGCTTCCTTTCTTAATCCCCTTTTCGACGTTAACCTATTCTAAATTTGGCCAAAAAAGTGAATGTTCTGGGAGGCAAATTAAGTCCTTGACAAAAAAACCCTGTTAATTTTTTTCGTAGGTATTTTTTTTCGAATTCATTTTTAACATTAGTCGTCACTAACATCTTAGTGAAAAATTCCCCCTCGGGTGAATTTTTCTATCGTTTAAACCATTTTTTTAAAATTTCCCTCACCCCTTTTAAAAATTTTCCCGTTGAACTACAAAACCCCTTTTTCTCCAAATTTCCCCCCTCAGTAAAAAGTGTTTTTCACCGGTCAGATTCTTAGTATTTCTCTTTTTGGGGAAAAACTTCTCTCTTTATACCATTTTCCCCTTTTATCAAATTTATCTTTAAAATTTTTCTCTGGAAAGTTGATCGCTCCCCTTGGATGCTCCGATTGTTTGGGGAAGGTTCCCCGGCAATAACCCTCGCTTCAAATTTTTTTTTGCAAATGTGCCTGTCTTTTTGGGGAAACAATAGTTCCCAATTCCTGGGGTTTTTTCCTTGTTTTGGGAAGGCTTCTCCTTAGACGATCAGCTTTTCCCTCAATTTGGTTAAAAAAACCTGCACTATCTTGAAATTTTTTTTTCCTACGGATGCTCGGGTTTAGCGTTCTCCCCTTAAATTCCTAAAAAATTTTCCCTTTTTGTTTCTAGAAAAGGGGCTTTTTTTTTCTCTCTTTTCATTTTTCCCTTTTTTTTAAAAAGGCCTTTTACAAATTTTTTTTCTTTTTTTTTCCGTTCTCATTTTTTAAGTATTTTCATCTTGTAAATAAGCTGACTTTAAATTATCCCTAAATTTTCCTTTGGGTGATCGGCTCAAGCCCCTGGTATGGAAATTCATTTTCGATTACTCACCCCATTTATTTTGGGCGTCACTCCCTCAAAAATTTAGCTTTTCGTCAAAATTTCTTCCCTTCCATTGTTCCATTTGTGGTTAATTCGGACAGTCTCTGATTCATACTGTCAATTGTTTCCTTGAAAGTTCTTTCCATATTCGCAATTTTTTTTCTATAAAAAGCTTTCCTTACCTTTTTTCATATGATAAATATGTTTGGGTTCGTGATGAAGTTCAATAATCCCTCCATCAAATACATTCTATTTGCTCGCCAATCTAATTTTCTGATATTTCTGCAAAAAGTCTAGCCCTAATATCAATTCAGTACTCAAATGGTCGTTTCAATAGAATAAATTCGTGATCAATTGCTTTCTGTCATTCAATCGTGGGTAGAATAACTGTTCCTATATAAGGAATAGAATGTCCCTGTACGTCGCGAAGTTGAAATTTTTCTTCATTTTTTAATTTTTCATACCACGTGTGATACTAATGTGGCCAACGATCTTCGGCGCCAGTGTCTAAAAGAATGGGGGAAAAAAATTCCATTAATTTCTAAAACTATAACATTTCTCTGGGCCTCCTGTTGTATAAGTAGGTATCGTTTGCGTCGGCCCCCCTATATGTTGAATTTTGACTTACTAGTGGCTGTTTCGGTTCCCCGGGGGTAAATTGCAACCATTGCCATTTAAATTGTTACAAATTTCACTTTTTTTATTTCAAATATTAAAAGTGTCCTTGTTCATTACAACGATGGGATCCGATTTTTTATTTTACAATTTCGAGCTTCATGTCCTCTGTGGCGGAATACTGACATAAGGTAATTTGTTTGGCTCATTCGCAATTATATTCCTGAAATTTCTGTCCGTTGGTTTGGTAAGGTTTTCAATTAATTTCTTTTTATCGGCTAAGCAAATCCTTCCTTCAAGTTCCTGGACTAATAAAGATTCAATTGGGGCTTTTCTGCAACAATATTCTATCTAAATCGGGACCCCGTTAATACTAAAATTTTAGCTGCGCAAACCTTAAGCGTGTAATACGCGACAGTTTTCCACGCTGTCTGCATTCTAATAATTCTCTTTTGTCCTGCCCCCGGGATTTTTAGTTAGGCCAAATTGTTCCCAAGCCCTTCTTCAAATCATTCCATACTACAGTGGTTCTTATTGGCTTTTCGCGTCTATTAATTGTTTCTATTCTCGCAATTTCAAACGTACTATCGATACAATTTGTAAATCTGTCCAGTTTGCAAGCGCGGCAGTATCTTCAATAATTCTGATGAAGTCTGATTTTCGATTGACCATTATAATAAAGGGAAAACTTGTCCAAAGTATAGCTATAGTAATTCCTGAATAGGTAAAACCGCACAATCGGAGGACTGTCGAAATAGATACCGTCGGGGAAATCATGATAAAAAAAAGTTTACTTCTTTCAACTTTTTTTAACTATTTCCAAGTGAATTCCAAAAGTAAGTCTGCGTAAACGCTATATATACTTTATTTTCCACTTCAAAGAAAATTTCCTTATTTTCAAGGTTATTTTTTACTAACTTTAAATTTTCTTTTTGAAAACCTATAAAGAGTTAATTTAAATCAAATTATTAAAAAATGTGGTGGCTGCTTTTATCCACACAGTTTCTGATAGTATTTAACAAGAAAAACAATGTTTTACTGAATTTTCATTCTTATTTGCATTGGATAATTTTGAGTTTGACATCCTTTGCGAGAATAACATATTTGGTTTATATATTTTTTTTTTTTCTTAAATGAACCTCGACACCTGACATCAATTGTCGTGGTCCCAGGTGTTAGGTATAAAAACCACCCACCTGATCCCAAATGTTATGGGTTGCTCCCACTCGAGATGTTAATTAAAATCCCCCGCCACCAAAATGGGTAGATGGTCGTTTGGGTTTTTAAAATTACCCCAAGTATGTATTGAAAGGGGGATCTTAATCCCGGGAGTTGTTAATCAAAGAGATCTTCGAATAACATGAAAGAAGATCTAAAAAGCGCTTAGTCTTCCTCTGCCCTGAGATAGTTGAGCGTGGGTTGTTCATTTTTTAATTCAGATTTACAGACCTTACTATTATTCAATTCCGGAAATAATGCACGGGAAAGGAAAAAAATGAATATAATTAATCTAATCTTAAAATACATGCACAATCGTATAACATAACCAATCAAAACAAAAAAATGCTATTTCGCTATTAAACAATTATAGAAGATGATAGTATGTCAAGTTTGGTCTACAAAAGGGTAGTCACTAATATCAAAAATTTTCTCTTCATTCCTATCCTTTTTACTTTCGATTAAGGCTTAACGCTTAACCCTGTATATGATAATAACCAAAAAAATATTTAGGAATGAGGTACTTTGAGAATTGACTTTCCAAACATGATCTTTCAAACGTACTTACATAATTCTCAGGTAATTCACTGGCACTCACATTAACAATTGATTAGACGAATAGAAATTATTAATTTTATTCGCGCCTTCATTAAGTTGGGTTATTATGGTTTTATTATTTACATTCGTGTCTTGACTTTATTTAGCTACTTTTCTTGGACTATGAATAGAGATTATGAAATTGGCGTTGAAAATATGCAAAGTTTATGGTAGCACTAATAAACAGATGATGACCCGGTAGTTATTGTGTTTGTCGAGCCGATTTGACATTATGGATTTCTCTTTGAACCAAATCTGATTTCGCACTAAGGTAGAGATTGATGATGCCACCAATTTAGCTTCATTATGAATTTTCTTGAATTTCTTGTATGTTTTACATCACTTATTTCAGACTTGAATTTAATTATACTTGTAATAAAGATTTCTAATTAAGTGCTCGCGTACATGGAGTCAAGTATATCGGATGACTGTCGAATTATATCTATCTATCCTTTAAGATTCCAGTTTCTTTATATATAGTCTCGATTCCTCTCTCGGTTGGGTTATTTCAGTAATTTAATGCGTGATTTTTATGTGTACTCATTAATGGTGTTTATTATACCAGCGCGTAAGAATACTTCAAATAGACCGCCCATCCAATGATGTATTTATAGATTTTTATGTGCGGTCGGCATCCGTGCCTAGACATGTCGGTCAAATTAACAAGTTAATTTATTACAGAACAAGAATGTCTCCTATGATATTCACCGCGACAAAGAGTTACTCTTCAACCGTAATAGGTCATTAAATGAACAATCTGAGAGAATTATGCCTTCCTTTAAAAATTACTGGTGCATGTGTTAGAACTTGATAATGGTTATTTCTTTTTCTAAGTGATTATGACTAGGCAGGGTTACTACAACTTGTTATGTCCCTGTAGTTTGGATGACAATACTATAATTTGATATATTGGAGCTGATCTGAGGATGAAGGCAGGAGGTGAACAGTGGAACACTTCAATGGCTACTAGTAAAATATGGCAAAAAAATTTCATTTTATGTAAAAAAGCGAGAGGTGCTTGATATCAGTTATCTCAATATCACAAGGAAGAGTACCCCATGATTTTTTCCCGAGGCCCCAAGAGTGGTTTCGGTTTCCACTATGAAAGGTTAGGCCCCCGTGATCTTAACTCGTACAAGTTTTCATTGGGTTGGCCAAATAAGTAAAAAAGCTGTTAAACACACAATTATTATTATTTTCAACTTTTTAGTCCTTATTGCCACATATGCGGTTTTTTTTGTTTTTTCAATCTATAATTTCCATTTGTTATCTACTGATCTTTCGCGATGAACTAAATCCTGCAAGATTGATCAGTGTATGTTCAACTGACCTGAGTAACATACACTTCACTTTGAGGGTGGTGGAGCTATCGATTTCCACAGCAAATTATCATCAGAAGGCGGAATGAGCCATCAATTCTTTCAAATTAGGATAAATAATTCATTAGTATATTCAGCTAGGTCTGAAAAATATGGAAATGAATATGAAGTCTTCCATAATTTTAAAACCTGCAAGATTGTTCACTATGCTGTAGATAACATATCAATTCATTGACATCCAACTGAGTGATATACACTGCATACCAGAGATAAAGGAACTATTCATTTTCAAAAAAAATAATATTAGGAGGCAAGATAAGCTCACCAAACTCCTGTATGGTCATGACATCAGCAAGGGAAGAAGAGTTCAAATCTCTCTGACTGCTTTTAATATTTTAATGTAGTCTGGCTAAAAAAACAGAAGTAATATTTCTGTATAAACCTTATACTTTTCAATGGGAAGGGGGTGAAGAATCCTAATTTCCCCAAATTCTTCTTAATATTTCTATGCAATCGGGGTAAAATCAAAAGAAAGAAGTAAAACCAGCACACGATGGTAAAGACAGTACTTACTTGGGTTTCAATCCCAATTTGACTCAAACAATTGATATCTAATATTTTACTTTGGAATCCAGAAATTTCAGAAAACAATGATGTTTATTTGTCGGCGGAGGGAAAACTCAAATAGTATCTGGTTGACATGAGCGAATAAATTTCCAATGAAAGGAGCAGAGTTTTCAGGTCGAATACTGAAGCGACAAGCTTCTGGATCTATGACTCACGGAATAACATACGTCACACATCCAAAGCAATTATTTCCTGCTTTCTAGTGAATTTGAATAAAATTTTGTCTCCCAATGTTTTTCATTAGTTATTTTATTTTGTGCTCTTAAGTACTTGATTACGCCTCAATCCATGCATTTTGCTCAGAGCAACGTTATTATGAGGCCTATTTTTCCTGTGAGTTCGGAGAAGGCAATCTAAAGATTAACTCATCCGCCATCTTGGAGTTGCCATCTTCAATTTATGAATTTTAAGTCAAAATCGATAATCTTTGACAAAATTAATGATCTTCGACCCCAAAATCGCTAACATACCAATTTTGAATCGAATCGGACCATAATTACAAAACTTGTCCTTAAGCCCGCTATTTGTCGAATTTCCGAATTTTGGCGAGAAAACTCACGATCTCCGTCCCCGAAAACCCCCACATTCAAATTATGAATAGAATCGGACCATAATCACAAAACTCGTCCACCATTTTCGAGCCGCCATCCTGAATTTATGAATTTTGACAAAAAAATCATGATCTCCGAACCCGAAAACCACCACATACCAATTTTGAATCGGATCGTACCATAATCACAAAGTTCGTCCGCCATCTTGGAGCCGCCATTCTGTTTGTTCCTTCAACAACTTCATAGTGCATTGTCACCGGAGTTATGAACACCTGCCAAATTTCAGCTCAATCGGATGTCGGCAAGTGCTCCAAAAATGGATAAAAAAATTGTACCGGAAAGAATGATGATGATATATATATATATACAGGGTGTAACTGAATAAGTGTAAAACATTTAAGGAGGTGATTCCTCATCGAAAAAAAGATAGGATCTTTCATATAAAGAAACTTCATTGGAGCATCCCTTGTTAAGATACAGCCCCTTAAAGGGGGTACATAAAATTTGTATAACAATTTTTTTCACAAGCACTGAAAAGTTACAATATTGAAATTAACCTGACGTTTTGTACTACCAAAAGACACTTAGCCAGTAATTTATTTATTTACCCCATGGTTGTAACGGGTGAAAAACGCGACCCCTTAAATTTATTTCCAATGTAACTTTTTGTTCTTATTATTTGTTCACCATTTAAATTTATTTCCGATAGCCTGTTTCATTCTAAACAAAAATGTCTCTTGGGTTTTTTGCCCAAAATAAACCAGTAAGCAGCAAAACATTATTTTACGAACAACTACAGAGATACATCGTCATAAATGCGAAAATACGAAACTAATCTATCTAGTAGGTCGCTATTAGCGATAGTGACAATTAAATTGGTATGACGCTGTCAGTTTGGGAATTTTCGAAATTGAATTAATACTAATTGTGTGTTGTTGTTCTGTTCTTAATTTGTTACTTTAATAATTCACTTGTTAATAAAATGGCATACACAAATGAGGAAATGGCTGATATGCATTACGTTTACGGTCTGTCGCAGGGGAATGGGTTAGAAGCTTCTAGAAGATATGCTGAAATGTATCCTCAACGGCAGCATCCTTCACATAGAATATTTGCTCGACTTCATCAACGATTACGAGTATATGGTTTATTCGACAAAAGAACGCAGGATTGTGGTCGCCATCGAGAAATACGAACACCACAGCTTGAGGAAGCAGTACTTAATTTGATTGAAGAACAACCTACTACCAGTACTAGAAAGATTGCTTTCCAGCTAAATGTTGATCATATGACGGTATTTCGAATTTTAAAGGAACAACTCTTATACCCTTACCATCTGCAACGAGTACAGGCACTGTTACCGCGAGACTTTCCGAACCGTCTTGAATTTTGCAATTGGATGCTGGAAATGATTAGAAGAAATTGTGACTTTCTGAAGACGATAGAATTCACAGACGAATGTAGTTTTTCTCGGGACAAGATTATTAATTTTCATAATTACCACATATGGGCTGATGAAAACCCCTCACGCTATTGTCGAAACTAGCCATCAAGAACAGTTTTTCTTAACGTGGCTCGGAGTTATTGGGGATGATTTAATTGGGCCTCATTTTCTACCCCTCGATTAAATGGTGAGGATACGTTCAATTTTTAAGAGAAGTGCATCCAGTACCGCTGGAGGAAGTTCCTTTGGGCGTCAGAAGGGGTATGTTTTTTATGATGATGGGGTCCCGCCCATTTTAGTCAAGTAGCACGTCAGCATTTAACTGAAACATATGCAAACAGTGGATAGGTCGAGGGGGGACCACATAAATGGCCCGCTCGATCCCCGGGTCTCAATCCCTCGATTTTCTATTTGGGGCCATTCACAGCATTTGGTATATCGTACTCCTGTTCGCGATGTAGGGACTTAAAAAACCCATCATCGATGCGTGCAGGGTAATCAGAGAGACTCCAGGAATATTTGAGCGAATACGTGGCTCAATGCGCCGACGTCTAGACGCATGCGTAATGTTTGAAGGTAGACATATGAACATTCACTATATTTTTACATGTTGTGTGTTTTGTTATTAATAACTTAGTTTTGTTTATTACCCTTTAATCGTTTAATGGGTACTAACTACAAAATAACAATAAATCCAGTTGCATTTATGACGATGTATCTCTGTAGTTGTTCGTAAAATAATGTTTTGCTGCTTACTGGTTTATTTTGGGCAAAACCCAAGAGACATTTTTTGTTTAAAATGAAACGGGCTATCGGAAATAAATTTTTTAAAAAGGTAAACAAATAATAAGACAAAAGTTACATTGGGAATAAATTTTGGGGTTGCGTTTTCACCCCTTTACAACCATGGGGGAAACCAAAAAATTACTCAAGGTCTTTTGGTAGTAAAAACGTCGGGTTAATTTTCAATATTGTAACTTTTCAGTGTTGTGAAAAATTGTTATACAAATTTTATGTACCCCTTTAAGGGGCTGTATCTTAACAAGGGATGCTCCAATGAAGTTTCTTTATATGAAAGATCCTATCTTTTTTTCGATGAGGAATCACCTCCTTAAATGTTTTACACTTATTCAGTTACACCCTGTATATATATATATATATATATATATATATATATATAAAGTCTAGGAAACTCTTTGGGACAGCAGCAAACGCAAAGTGTACTCTTATAACATTATATTTTCAATATTTCGACAATGAATATTGTCATCATCAGAGAGCTACAGAGGTTAAAAATACTATAATATAATTGATAAATATAAAAAAGTAACATTACTTACAATGTCAGTGAGAATCATCATTTTTTGGTGATATACACTTTTTATACTTCTTTACCCTTCATTGCAGAAATCACACCTAAGCTCTCACGAATTTTCAATGATGTTGGCAATATAAAAATAGCCCAAAGAACGGTTTTGACCATTAATTCATCATTCTCTGTGGTCAAGGATAGAACTCCCTTACTTTCACGAACAAAATTTGTATATTGCATTCCTTGTGCAAATTGTAACCATGAAAATATAGGTCAAACAGCCAGGTTATTGAAAGACCGTATAACTTCCCACAAAAGTGATTGTAGCCATCACGAAGTGAACACGTTAATGAAGAAGATCACAACATGGATTACAATTCCACAAAAATTTTTGTGGAGGAAAAGAATGTTTCAAAACGTTTTTTTTTGGAAATGGCATTCATTTCTCAATCCAACAATTGTTTAAACAAAAGAACATATCTCCACCATTTGAGTGAGA
>JAFIRS010006616.1:0-34574 GCA_018342105.1 Gonioctena quinquepunctata | reverse complement strand
TTCGAACAACCCCCAATTTTGGTTTTTCCCTGTTCTTGGTTTTATCTATTGAAAACACTTGGAAAAACCACGAGGGATGAATACAACTTCACGATAAAAAACTCGTCAACTTGACGGAATACGAACTCAGTATGGCGCTGTCCTAGTTCACGATGGGGTGACTAATGCCCTTCCCCCGTAAGATAACCGGAATAGTTATGAAATTGATTATGTAAAAAGGAAAGTAACGAAAATTCTTTTAAAACCCTACCCCTTCAAAAAAAAATCCATGTAAATGATGTTGGTATCCGCGAGACAGGTCGATCAGAAAAATTGAATTTTCGAGTATTGGGGGAAATAAATCTGCAGGCAAACGTGGGGGTTATCCCCGAACTCTCTCTCCAAAAATGTCGTCAGTTCGAAAATTTGAAATTTTTTGTTTTACCCTGTGACGTTCATTTGACGTAGGATTGTATTGGTCAGACGTCAACTTCTAGTCAAACTTATAGCCAATTACGGTTATATTCCTCGAGTCTGTAAAATTGATGTTCCGAAGGATCTGATTTATTATTTTTTGTTCAAATTACCGAGCTGTTCTGCACTTCTTGTTATGCTCGGCTTCAGCCATGATGGTCGAGGCGGTTAGTTACCACGTTGATCCATTTTGATAATTTCCTAGATCTAGAGAATAATCCAATCTCCATCTCTCTCTGTAACACACAGGCTCTTATGGGAGTTTCATGAGGATTATGGAAGAATTTCCCAGATTTCAGATACTTTTCTCGAAATGTTATATTATTTACCCCACCCATAACTTTTCAGGCTAATAGTCATCAACATTTGTCGCAACCATGTGAATGGTTGTCGTTATATACTTTGCGATGCATATGATTGTAAGCCGAAATAGCTCAGTTGGTAGAGCGTTAGACTCATAATCTAGAGGGCCCTGGTTCGAGTCCAGGTTTCGGCACAACAATAAAAAATCTGCTCTCAACGGGTTATCCTATACGCAGACATCGAGAGTATTCTGAATAAAATTAAAAGAAACAGTACCTTTCATCGTAAGAACATTTCACATAGTAGTCGATAGTAGCCGGGGTATGCCATTGATATTTTCCTCCTTCTTGAATTTTATTTAGAATACTCTCAATGTCTGCGTATACGATAACCCGTTGAGAGCGGATTTTTTATTGTTGTTATCACACTAAATAGGAACTCACCTCAATATTGGGATTGATAGCATACCTATCAGCTATGAATTTTGTTTTTTTTTGTTTTTTCGTTTTTTTAGCGCACCATAGTTGGTTTTCAACGTTTGCAGAACTTATTCTTTTGTTTAATAGCATTGGACGCAAAAAATTGGTTAGGTTGGGTTAATTTGTTTTTTTTTGTTTTTTCGAAGGGGTTTAGCGCACCATAGTTGGTTTTTAACGTTTGCAAAACTTATTCTTTTGTTTAATAGCATTGGACGCAAAAAATTGGTTAGGTTGGGTTAATTTGAAAGAATACACTCTACAATGTTTTACTTTCTTCTATATTCCAAACAATAATTTCCATTTTCTCATATTGATTATTCTTCATTTATCATCCATAATGTGATACGTTGACATATGTCGCAGCGCTGCATTTTGGTTTTCCTATATCCCCATCTGAGAGAATTTTCAATGAAATAATATAACGATCGCCAACATCCTGTACATGTATAGAAAACATACATTTTGTGATATTTCTTGAACACACACACACACAGTTGCTCTGAAGATATACGTCTTATCTCTTTGACGTCCGGAACAACAATGAACCAATTGAACAGGGCAAAAGACTTAAATAATTTTTCCACGAACGCTTCCATATAGTAATACAAGATGGAAAAAATGACGATTTTCTCAAAAAAAATCGGTAGGGTGTAAGGTTGAACGATAGTGACGCCACCTAGTGAGTAATACAAGAACTAAATTCCACCGGAAAGGGAAAATATCCAACCTCTTTGTCATTGGGAAAAAAAATTAAGAAATTTGGTTGTGTAAAATGTCTGAGATTGACTGTACTATGGAAATTTCGAATGATGATACCATTATTGAACAGAAACATAAAACTGCGATGCAATTAATTTCTCAGAATCAGTGGCGAGACATAATTCTCGGAATTGATTGTTTATTCAGGTGTTGGTCAGATATGGATTTCTGAGAAATTTGCATTATCCAATTCTTGGAATTTTCCAATCGTTAGCTCATTCCGAGAAGCATGGAACCGTGGGAATATTTTGTATAGTCAAGGTCAAATTATGATGCAATCATTTGCCGCGAAAAGTATATTCAAACATATCAAACGTCAGCGTATGGAGAGACTGACGGCTATCGCATGAACATTTTTTCTTTGTTAACGTTGAGCGGTTATTTTTCTTTCTTATGGTTAAGTGACAATCCTCCAGACATCAGTGACATGCTCCAGAGACCGTTGAACACCCTCAGGCGGGGTCGGTCTTCCAATATTGAATATTAGTGGAATTATTAACCTCAAACCGTAATTTTTTTGAAATTCTTAACCTAAAACCGCCATACTTCTTTCTTCTCTATGCCTGCAAGCTCCCATACGGCCCCATGCAACCACCTTAGTGGCAACCTCCAGAGGCTGCTGAATATCCTACAGGCGGGGGCTTGGCCCCCATATCAGACATTTTTTCCTACACTTTACCTACAACCACTATATTTTTTCTATGAATGATTGAGCCCCAATGCGCTTCCACACATATCTCAGACCTCTGTGGTAGTCGCCCGAAACCATAAATACCTCAAGAGAGTCAGCCTCCATGACGGCCATCTTGAAATTCCTTACCTACGGCAGCCATCTTTTATCTATTATAGTTGGGCACCAATGTGGCTTCCAGCACACATATCTCAGACCTCTGTGGTAGTCGCCCGAAACCGATAAATACCTCAAGAGAGTCAGCCTCCATGACGGCCATCTTGAAATTCCTAACCTACGGCAGCCATCTTTTATCTATTATAGTTGGGCACCAATGTGGCTTCCAGTTGTCGCAGACCATCCCCCCGTGGTAGTCTACCGATACCGATAAACACCCCGGAGTCAGAGCCCCATAACGGACATCTTGAAATTCCTCACCTCACCTCACCAGCCATTTCGTTTTTATATATTTGGTTGGGCCCCAAAACAATCCCCATAACGTTCCCAGCTGTCTCAGACCTCAGTGACCCAAACCAGTGACGGTGCGGGAATATGTGGCGGGAGTAAACCAAATTCAGTTTTCATTTTTGATGATGTGATTTGTGAAAAGCAGGATATTATCCGATCATATTTCTGTATGGGACGCCACAAAGATGTTGATTGCTTCTATCTTGCACAGACCTATTCACGAGTTCCCAAACAGTTGGTTCGTGATAATACCAACTTCATCATCATATTCAAGCAAGATGAAACGAATTTACATCACATTTTTTCCGATCACGTCTCACCTGATGTAACATTCAAAATTTCAAATGATGTGTACGAAATGTTGGAACGATGAATATGGATTCCTAGTCATCGATAAAGATAGAAAGTTACAGGATGGACGATATCCAAAAAGGGTTCGACAACTTCATATATCCTTGATATGTCAATTTAAAATACTCAAACGTTCATTGAACTTCATTGAGATACTTCAATATAAGTGGTGGTGTGTCAAGAATTGGAAATAATGAACATTTCGAGAGATGAATGTGCAGAAGCTGAAATGGTTACGAAACGTCAACTAGTTAGAAGCGACAGGGCTGTACGACAAAATTTTGTCTATCAAAGCGGAAATATGGAGGACAAGAAAATTGTATGATCCTATAACAAAACCACTCAATGTACTTTCTTCTGCAGCTACTGTGAAACCACCTAAATCTTTCATGAACCGCTCCATCCCAATGAGCACTCCAATTGGAAAACAACATTCTTTCAGTAGTGATGTATCATTGTCAGACATTGAGAATGAAACCATCAAAGATGGAAGAATGGCAGCAACCATTATTCGAAACACCCTCTTCATCGTCAATGGGTTCAACAAATTTGGAATCGCCCAGTGTTGACAATATTAAGAAATTGGGGAACACGTGAAAATATTTTGAGTGGACACAATGCATATATACAAATTATGGTATACGAGTAGAACCTTCAAAAAAAAAATTAATCATGGGAATTTTAGAAGTACGCTTTGGTGTTTGCAACATTTCCTTTTGAGGACTGGGGCAATACAAGTACGTCAATTTCTTGGCAGATTCAGATTTATATAACTGTATTCCTCAAGGAACCTCCTGCTGTAGATGATGGAGAATACAAGACACTTAAGTTGAAATATTGGATCTAACAAAGCATTGTACAAGAAGAATCAGGTGCAAAATGGAATAAAATATAGAAAATCTAAAAATATCAAGGGATCATAAAACCGCTATTGAAATCAGTCAATGGTATAGAAGAAAGTGGCAAAGGGATGAAACAATGAAATTTCAGAAAGTGTTTACATCAAAACACAAACCTGTATATTGGAATAAGCCTAAAATTAGTGGATCGTTTACGATTTGCTCTAGGATCGAAAGCGTCTGAACACGATAAGGGAGATAAAATCGATAATAGAAGAGCTCCGCGAAGAAGGCATTATATATTGATTGATGCAGCTATTGTGAAGCATCAGTATGGCTAGTAATGTCAAACGACAAAGTTGATGAGTTACACAAGCCGCTCGTCGTAACTTCCAGAGAAGATCTACCGTCGTTAAAGGACTAGGAGATTTATGGCAAATTGATCTCGCTGAATTCCAACCTTATGCCAAAATTAATAAAGCTAATCGTTATATTTTGGTGGTTATCGATTGTTATTCCAAATATCTATGGACAAAGCCAGTCAAGGCAAAGACTGGGATAGCAGTAACTAATGCTATGAAAATGATATTAAAAGACGCCACGTATTTTCCAAAACACATACAAAGCGATCACGGGAAAGAATTTTACAATGAGCATTTTTCATCATTGATGGAAGCGAAAAAAATCAAACATTATTCGACATTTAGCACTATGAAGGCAGCCATAGCAGAGAGAGCAATTCGAACGATAAAAACCTGGATCTACAAAGAGTTTTCAGTAAACGGAAATCACAAATGGTTAGATATCCTTCCAATTATAACGAAGAAATATAACAATAAAGTACATCGTACAATAGGTATGAGACCGATTGATGTGACAGCCACTACAAAGCTCAGAATAATTACCAAGAAGAAGTATAAGAGAAAAAAAAATAAAAAAATCAAGCCAAAATATCGAGTGAATGATATAATGAGAATTTCCAAATTTAAGCAACACTTTGACAAGGGTTATGAACCCAATTTCACCACGGAATTATTTAAAATTGTAAAAGTCAACAGTACATATCCTCCGACTTACATTCTTGAAGATATGGAGAAGAATCCCATTCAAGGTTCCTTTTATGAGCCAGAATTACCTCATCGAAAAGATATTGAAGAGAAAAGAAAATGAAGTTTATATAAAATGGCTTGGATTTCCAAATGAAAAAAATTCTTGGATTGATAAAAATGCAATTGTTTAGCATTCAATATTTCTATTTGATTGAAATAAAAAAAGTATATAGTAAACTATGTTTTATTATCACATTGAACAAAAAAAAAATGATGAAGTGGGTGCATTCCAACACCACTTCCTCTCGACTTTATCATATAAAAAATACACATACATCAATGAAACAAATGAGCAGTCTAATCAGTATCACTTCCCAGTTCCAGTTCTTTGCGCCAGTCGTTGTAAATGGTTGTCATTTCATCATATAAATGACTGGCTTTCCGCACATCCATTTCAAGCTTCCTTCGAAGACTGCTATTGGTGTGACGATCTGCCTGTTCTTTGAGCTTGATGGCATCAGATTGATTGCGCAACTTCACTATTTCTGCCTCCATTGTAGCAATAGTCTCATCCAATTTTGCGCCCTTCAACTCCCATCCAGATCCTTATCCTCTTGCTCCAATTTGGTGATGGCATCATTACCATTGATCAGAATCACGCTTCCTTTCTTTTCTTTTGACCGTACATTTGCAATGACGTCAACAAGCTATCTTTGGTTTTCGATGACACTTTTTTTGGATTTTCCTTTGGCCGGATGATGTGCCGCCACTGGAGTCGTTCAGAAGATTTCGATGTTGTGGGAGAGATCAATGGGGCTCTCCTCTTCGCTTGGCTGGTCCGACAACTTGGACACCTTCTAGAATGTGGATCACAGGTGGAGAGATGGGCGGCAATAATTGGGAAAATGATATATCTGCTGAATTATCTGCTAATTGACTTCGAGGCACCTCCGTTGCATCCATCAAAATATATTGGTCCATATTGAAGTCCAAGTCCGTCTTTCGATACTGCTCCATCACCACAATCAGCAGTTTTTTGCAAAATGCTGCTGTCATCGGAATTCATGACAAATAATTCGTAAATGGAACTTGTAGTGAAAAACAACTGATTTTTGCACAAAACTTGAGTTAAGGAGTGAAGAAAACAATTGATGTTGATGTAGAAACTCTGCACTTTATATATATATATATAAATTCATCTCCCTCTCTCATTCGCGCATGCCTAGTAAATCGGACTCTTCTGCGTCGTCGCCTCCATCTGATTCTTATGATTTGAAAGTTACATGTGTAGCTGACTCAAAAAACCAAGGTCATCAGTGGAGATGTCTCTTGTTGATATAGTTGTAATATTCCCATTCGAACTTTGTGAGCTGAATGATCAACACAGTGAACAATATGAAGAGGGTGACTTTTAATGAAAATATGAATACCATTCACCATATAGTAGCATGGAATTTTGCTCACAGACATGCAAGAAATGTGTATTGACACATAGACAAAATATAAAAAGTCAAATATTTTGCGATTGAATAATGCTTGGAATGATAGACGGATGATCATTATGATATAATGGAATTAAAAAAATTGTAATGAAATATTGATATTGCCCCAGCTGCAGCAATATCACGTGCACATCAATCACATAATGATATGTAGCCACTTTATCCATTTCATCACAAATAAAAAAAAACATTATTAATTGCTTCATCATCACCGCCAACTTGTTTCACTACTTCTCCCATCTCACCGATTTCGTCGTTCACAAGTACTTAGTCACAATCAACAATTGCACCGATTGGCTTTATATTGTCGTCGTATACCAACTTACAACACTATAATAGAACCACAAATTAATGTATAGTATTTTATATGTATCATTGCTAATAAACTCATATACGTTATCATGTTTCATTAAAAAGAGTTCACTATACCAATGTACATAATCAAAGATTTATCAGCATTATAAAACATATAATTCTTCCGTTGTAATGTGAATGAAGCATTATTAACTAAACACAAGCATAGAACGTTGGAAAAGCAAATTTCGGACACTTTAGATTATATTATATTAGATTATGTAGCATATGGATTACACATGTATAAAGTGTTCGAAAAAACATGGCGGAAGTTCTTCTTCTTTCAATGGGCTGTGCCCAAGGGCAATTTACACAATGGCGGAAGTTACAAACATTACAAAATATTTTCTAGAACACTTAATTACAACACAATTCTGTTGCAACTTCCATTAGAGAGATGTCGCAGGCATTCACTTTTTGCAGAAGTGACAAACTAGTTGCCTAACTTTGGTTTCTCAATTTTGAACAGATTATGATAAGACTTAAGAATGCTTTTATAAAGGAAACATTGTTAATGATATATATATATATATATATATATATAAATATATATATAAATATATATATATATATATGTATATATATATGTATATATCAGCAAACTCCAAAAATGGGTTTTTGAAGATAAAAATTTGGTTATTAGTATCAAACCAAAAATGTTACTTTATGGGCTGGATAAATTTTCATAATCTCAGGAGTCCAGTGGCCAAGCGTGTGAATGCCCTGAGTTGGAATTTAATAAATATCCCATATCCCTGCGGAAGGGTGGGTGGGTGTCAGAGAAATGGAATATATATTAAGTTCCAAATTTGGGGCAAATTTTTTGGTCGTGCTCCAATTATTTTAATCACATTAATCACATTGAAATACCATTGCTTCCAAAAACCAAATCTTTTTATTCAATTTGAATTGAATAATCATTATAATTGAATATAACTCCAAATAATTCGTTGTTGTTATTGATTCCTTATTGGCAGCCATTTTTTTGGTTATGAACGATAATACCTACATAAATTTTTTGAATTGAATAATACATCCATGTAATTCAGTAATATACTGATACTGAAAATTCCTATGAGTATTTGTGACTGAATGTTGGGAAAAATCATTGAAAAAAAGGTTTGATATAGAAAAAAGCAAGTTAGTATACATCTCAATACTCCCTTTTTTTATTTATCAATATTCGTAGTTGATAAATATATGCTTTCTACAAATCTTTCGTTTTTGAATAGCAAAAGCTAATGAGATCACCAAGTTAGTATACAACTCAAAATACTTCATAGCAATCTACGTCTAGTGTGTGTTCTATTCAACGTTGTGTAATCACTGAGTCGCAATTTTTAAATATAACAATGTATGTTTCCAACTGTGCTAGGAGTATTTGTGACAGATTTCATAGTATTTCACTTTGATAATCATTGAGCACTACGATAAAAGAAATCTTTCTCAATTCAATTTTTATTATTACAAGCTATAACAAACAATAAAAATTGTAATGTAATGATATTTCAATGACAAGTATAAGCGATGCGAAATATTCATTGATTTATAATAGTATCAATTCAATTTTTATCACACTTCGATATAATAGTTTAGTAGACATTTGTCTGTTCTTTCCTCTCGCTGGTTAATTTAAGTCTTTCAACACACATATACATATATATATGGAACTTTTCGATTGAATTATATCGCATTGTTTCCATCTTTGGGCCATTGGGTGATTCTTAGACATTTCTTACACATAACATTGTTTAGTGGTAGGGACGATATCACTTCTTGATTCCCTCATTTAGCTTAATGATGGGCTGTTCGAAGAATATATCTAATAGTAAAAATTGTAATGTCATTATATCAATGACAAGTTAAGTCTTTCAATAAATTTAGTATAATAGTAGCGATAGAAACAATACTTTCAAGTAGGCATCTGTGTGTGTTCTTTTACTACGTTGATTGGTTTAAGTCTTTCAACAGACTTCTTTTGGAGCATTGGGTGATTCATAGACGTTTGCTCGCGGTGCATAACATTGTTCATTGATGGAATGTTTCGAAGAATAAACTTTTGTTGAGATAAAGGTTAATATTCTCAAAATTACTATTCAGCTGGTGGTGTGCCCCTGGTTCTTTTTGTAGCATTAACATCTCGCTTGGTTTCTAGTGTGTTGAATCCGAGTTCAAAAGTATTGATTTTGCTGTATCCTTTTCATGAAACTACACATCTCGACAATGGTTCTGTTGTGCAGTTTTTAGACATCCAAAATATTATCATAATGACCATCTACCAGCTGCCAGTTCTTGGATAATACTACGTATCCTCTAGTTGCATTTCTATTTAACTGAGGGAATATCCTTAGTTTCTTCAATACTGACAAAGCATTCAGTATATCAACTCAATCAGATATCAGATACTTGCAAAGCTAATTCTTTTCTTGTACATTTATTGACAGTTTTACTCCTTGCTAACGGGGCATTTGGCCAGCTCACCTGGGGTTGGTTGCTTGTGTGGGTTTATTGTAGTCTGCGTTCGCTGTGACAAATTATAAACATCACAATTGAGTATGAAAATTAATAAAGTGAGGACTATCAATCCATGGCAGATCATATTATTTGCCAATTTCTTGAATTTTTAAATATAAAACAAATTTCCATATTTCATTTAGTTATCCGAAATGAATGTTTGCAATTTATAATGTTATTATTAACTCACACATAACTCTTGGATATACTATACATAGTGTATATACGAATATTCAAATATTGATATCAAATACATCAAAAAATAATGGAGTATTGGACCATTGCTCCAACCTCGCAATAGTATGTGTCTGCCAAGCCATAATACACATAATTCTGGAGGAATGGACTGTGGTATTTATGCAGTGGGGAGTTAGCCCCTCCCACTTAGAAAGTTGTTTGTTGCCAAGAGCGCTGACGTTCTCACCTCAGCGCGTAGAGGACGCTTATCCCCACTCCTATAGTTGCATTTCTATTTGACTGAAGGCATTTCAATGGTTTCTTCACTACTGACAAAGCATTCAGTATGTCACTTGTTGATGAGTACTGTAGGTACAATACATTTTGCAATGTATATCACAAGTTATTTATTTAGGTAATGATGTGTACCATTTCTGAACTAAGAATAAATATACATCATTCATATTCATAAATTATATTTAAAAATAGATACAAACATGTTTTTTACATAATCTATTTTACATATATTCAGTATATTCATATCGTGAAGGTCTCCAAGTGAGCGGTACATGTACTTTTCTTCTTCTGCTCAAGTTCATCAATCCTTTTACATATATTGTCATATTTTCCTTCGAGTGTTGTCTGCACTTGAATGATTTGTCTTTGAAGCACTTTCAACACATCCTCAGATATATCTTTAAACAATTCTTTGACAAATGAACGAGTTATACAGTCTTGGTCTTCCATTGGTTGCCCAATATTCTTCAATCTTTTTTCCTGCATGTCATACTGCCCATCCGATGTGAGCTTGAAGTTAATGCCTACAGGCCTACGTGAGACTGGTGCATTATTACATTTTCGAGCGCGACCGAATTTGTCTATGACATTGCTCATCCTTCCACAAATAATGACAAACCTATACTGATCAATCGAATAAAGGTTTCCATATATATGACGAATAAGAATGAATTTTCCAATTTAGCTATGATATATATATATATATATATATATATATATATATATATAACGTTTGAATGTTGTGAATTATTAGTTCATTTCTGCATTTAATAATGTGATTAGAAGGTCCAATCTACTCTCGGGATTTGTATTGTATTCTTGGGCAAGTGTATCAATCATGTTCTTACACAATCGAATATTTTCGTTGGGATCACATTGATAGAACTCTATATCTTTATGTCCCCAAGGTAGTGTTGTGTTAGGAATGATGAATCGCTTATCGTCATCAAATGAGAGCGCCACTTTATTTCTCAATTCAGTATACATATCATGTGAAATGCTTCTGATGGAATTCATCTTCCTAAAAATTTTACCGCCATTTTCAACAATTTTTTTGTAATCGTCAGGAGTCAATTGGTTCTTTATCACTGATCTTTTCACACATTTAGCCCTCTTAACTTCGGTTGCAAGCGATTGTACATGGTACGCTTTAGCACCAGTACCATAGAAACTAATTATAGGATCATCGGGAAATTCATCTTTGAAATTACCTAACACAGATGGCGTTACAGGTATATTTAATTCATTTTGTTCCCCATAATTAGATGTATCAAATTTGTCTATATTACTTTTTATAAAATCATAAAAGTTGTCTGTATTTACTTTTAAAATGAGCGAGTCTGTGTCGGTATACAGAAGAGAAGCCTTCTGACCAAACTCTCTCTTAATACATTCATAGTAAAAATCATACATAACTGTCTTGGATAATTCCAAAATACAGAAGCCCAAATATAGTGGTTTATCGTAATGCACTTTCACTTTACCCATTTGAATTGCAACAAAGTTTTCGGAAAAAATTGTGCTACTTTTGAAGTTTGGTCAAGCAATAAGTGCACTCGCTCCCATAGTTCTATGAACACTTTGCCAATGTGTGACAAGTCTTACATCAATTCTATTGTCTACATTTTCCATTGTTTTGCCATAAACTGCATTGTTCATTAGTTTATTTTTTTTTTGGCCTATTGCGCATTTGGGTATTAAGATCGATGTAAGACTTCATCCAACATGACTGCTTAAATCTCAATATTCTATGAGTATGCATTACAATCAAACCATTATTGATGGCTTGTTTCAAGTTCTTATAGTGGACTATGTATCTCCGTTTGTCATTCAAATTTGGAATCAATTTTTTCATTTTACTCTTGGAATTGGGAGGAATGATGCTTTCCACCAGAAAAGGAAGATCTGAATGTTTATCGTGCAATTCTTGGGGATAATGTATGTCAACCTCACGAACATATCCATATGAATTATTGTCTGCCACATCCATTATGTCCAAGTTGGTGATTTCTTCACGAGTTAACCATGAAAATTCACAGGTAGGTAAAGGTTGTGACATGCTATGACCATATAGATTTGTTGCATCCAAATATGAAATGAATGATGACGATTCATCTGGATCGAAATTAGGTAGAAACTTATTATTCGCTATATGCTTCCTTTCACTGCATTGCCTAATCCCCCCACGTATGCCTTTTTTGAAAAAATGTATCATATCAATGTCGGTTAAAAGTTCAAGTTCCGCGTCTGTGAATTTCAACATCGCATCCCAAGATGATCCCGGTGCGGTATAATACTGAGCTGGATCCAACTTATATGTATCTAAGCATATCCTTCTGAAATTCTCTAATACATCACACAACAGTAATACATCAGACTTTGAATATAAATCCGAATATTCTCCCAGGCTCTTTCACTCGAACAGATCCCAAACACGTTTAGCTCTCATATAATTTTTATCAGATACATGTTCCTCATTCAAATTGTCATAGAATTGATTTTTCGTTGGTAGACTTGAAACATTCAACTTGGCATCCACGAAACTATAAGGAAAAACACCTTTTTGTTTCATCAAATCGAATTTGTTCGTTTCAGGAAAACACTTCAACATCTCTACACATTGATTATTACTTAAATTAGCCCTCAATTTCTCCAACGAATTCGACATGAACTTGAAACTATCTATAAATCTCATTTTCAAATAATTTTTCTTCATTTTACCCTCTTTACTTTGATAGCTATGTGTATAGACATGTTTTGTGAATGATATGTATTTTTCCTTAGTTTGGGGAATAACATCAACCTTATCCTTTTCCTCATACAATTCTTTAATGAACATATGGCAATCATAACCACTCATATTATGGCATACAATGGGGATGAAATTTGGTATTTTGAAATTCAAATTACAGGCAGAGTGCGCTGCTGGATATCTTTTTCTCCCCGTGAGATGGCAGTGGTCTCTGACTCTAACATCGCCTTCTGAGAGAGGTTTTTCACATATACCACAAGTAGTGGCATTATGGAATTCCATTTCCTCTTCAGGTGTTTGTTTATGCATCGGTTTCACATACCTCAAATGATTATATAAATTTCTTAAATCTTCTTCTATTCGCATTGTGAAAACCTTTGCCGCATCACCACCTCTATACGAAACAAATTTTGTTAATTTATCATTAAAGGAACATTTTATCAGATAAGCAAATGAGTAAGCTTCGTGTTAAAAGGTTCTATTCGTGTATGGGAGTTCGGGATTCGGTTCACTCGTCAGAATAGGCTTTAGTACAGATTCGAAATCTGCATACACAACAAATGGCACCTTCATTTGTCTTTCGAAATTTTCAAACATCAAAGTGTTACCGGCCACCATCTTTCCAAATTTATTGATCCTAAAATCAGTTCGCGGTATTGTTGTAGACACATGATTACAATCATGCATCTGGTGATGCAAAAGTAATCGCTCATTAGAAAAATATAATAAACACCCATCACAGAAAAAAAAATTGTGTTCATGTGCTGAAATCTGACTAGACACCAACCTTGAAAGATCTTTTATCCAACAATAATGACTATTTCCTTTCTCATCAGTGATAAGCAACAAATTGACATGTCTTCGGAGTTTCCTTTGAGAGTAGCGTAATGGACCCACAATCTCATATTGAACTTTTTTGTTTTCTATTTTAGACTCTAAACCATACACATTGACTGAAATATCATTTAAACACTCAAACGTTATTATATCCCGCAATTTAACTGGAAAATTCATACCTGTCAGATTCAGGACGCTATCATCGTGTGGGTATGAGGACATCTACGACACGTAACGATCAGCAGGAAATAATGCGGATGTCACAGCCCAGGCAAAGCAGTGCTGATCTTCATTCTTCACATTGATCACACCTTTTCTATTCTCGATGAATTCCGGCAGCTTTATGTATGATGATCCACCAAGAGGGCTATATTTATTTATATTCACCTCAAGGAACAAAATTTTTTCGCAACTCCATCCTAGAACAAATAAATATTATGAAGGACTTTTTTCGGTACAATTTTGTATGTTACAACTAACCTGAATCACGCTCCTCAAATTCCGTAGTTTGAGCGATAATGATATCGCGAAGGGTATCCAATAATCCATTCAAATCGCTGGATCGATCGACAATTCGGTTCGGTGAGTTGAATGATTTGATGTCTGTCAATTCCTGGGTTTGGATGACATAACTGCCAAACACTTCCATGTTCACCTTGATTGAGTCGTGTAATTCAATGATTTTTTCCAATAGTCCAATGACTCTGTGGTTGATCTCATTGAAAAATGGCCCATACTCAGTATACACATTATCGCTAGCCACTCTATAGCTTGCAATGCGACACTTTAAAGCATTTTTGATCATGTGTACGCCATTACCCAAATGCACACATGAATTCGTCCTGTGTGCTAATGTTCTATTGTGCGAATTGATTTGACCATATGGTAATGTCACATTACAACATTGACATGTATACAATGGTGCAAGTGACGAAGAGTCATCATCGTCATTATCCAATTTCACACGCTTTGTTGAAGAAGGACCTCCCCGACAACTCTCGCGTTGATGGCGACGCAGATTATCACTACGAGTAAACGATTTACCACAATTACAAGAATACATCTTTTAAACTTGCTCTCGATAGTCGAGGAGAAACTAATACAGGACATGCACCCACATCTCTTTTATGTAGCGGAGTGGGCACAATGAAGGTCACACTCCGTTCAGTTCCACCTACTCGACCTTGGGGTGCATGATGCGATTCACTCCATACTGAAACAACGTCAGAGTGGATTCGTGAGGAGGTCACCTTGAAAATGTTTATCCGTTCACAGATCTCAACTCAATGTCATACAAGAATGTGGGATAAACGATATGCTCAAGGTCGTCTCAAGGTGAAGGGAGTCTAGAGCGATATGCACTCTCTCCCAATGCTCAAGGTCATACCAAGGTGAAGCGTGTCTAGAACGATATGCACTCTCCACCAATGCTCAAGGGTGTCTCAAGGTGAAGGACAGACAACGTTACACACGATCACGTACGACTATGTGCCTTCTGCCCTCCCAATGTTATCCATCTACTCGACCCTGAGTTACCCTTCAATGTCAGACTCCATATGAGACAGCCTCACCTTGAATTATATGCAATGTCCTCTACCCCGCTCCTACTCAAGGTCACTTCAAGGTTAACGATACACTTACACACATAGCTAAACCCCCTTTTCAAGGTCAGGGGCGTGCGTTCTACCCCGCCACATCTCAAGGTCACTTCAAGGTTAAACGATACACCTACACACGCAACCAAACACCCTTCTCATGGTCAGGGGCGTGCGTTGGGGGGGGGTCAAGGTCATAAGTGGTGGGGGGAGATCCAGAACCGGCTTAAATCTCCTACTTACAAGTTTCTATTGAACTAACCAAACCAAACTCTGTTAACATTACTATTATATAAGTAGTAACTAACTTCTTCTGCAATCGTTCAAATGAAATATATTTTTTTCAAATTAGCCCAACTTATCCAAACTCTGCTAACACAATAATTTATCATATTATGGAAAGGGAATTTCTCAGCAAGCATCGAAAACTACAGAAAGTATGTAGAATATGATAGAATATGCGTATGAAGCGTCAATTTGTCCACCCAAAACGTATTTTGACACTTTTGTTTTTTCGAAGTTTTGACTATGTAGGAGGTAGAGAAATGAAACATGTTTTGTAGACACATTTTATTGAAATATAAAAAATATACATAAAGGTAATAATAATGGTAAATATAATGAAAGTTGATATACGAATTTTGAGAATAGGAGGTGTTCTTGGGCATAGCTCCTCCACTCCTATAGCCCTTAGCGAAATCAGTTTATATCCATCAATGATTGATCCTGAATAGAGTAATGTTCCGAAGGAAGAGTGGCTTTGGAGGATCCACGGGGGATCCGAAGATGAGTATACGCTTGTAGTCCTCTGCACTCATAGCAAGCTTCTCGTGTTCCATAGAAAACACTTGGTGCTTCTCCGACCTAATCAAACTTTGATAAATATATTTTTCAGTTGAATTTTCCGAAAGATTTTCAAACATTATCACCACGATTTTTTTCACCCCCTCAGTTTCCTTGGTGGTTCCCAGATTTGATAGATTCTCATAAATTTCATCTTTTCCATAACCTCCTTTCTGTAAATCGAGTGGAAGTTTTTCAATTTTGTCTAAGGAGGTGAGAACCTTCGTTGTATATGATTCTGACCGTAGACCAATGGAATCCGTCATCAGATTGCCGTTATTTTCGTCCTTCAAAACCTCATCAACTTTTTCTTCAATTAAAGGTTTATCATACCTATCATTCTTGGGATATTCGAACATATAATAACAATCCTGACGGATCACATCCTAGACATAGGAAACCTGGATCTCGCACATAAACGAATCGGTGTCGGTGTATAGAACATAAAATTTTTCTTCAACCTATTCAAAACCGCCCTAGTGGTTGCCTTTTTTATAGGATAAAAAGTAACCAATTTCGAAAACACGTCCATAACTACAAATATAAACGACACGCCGCCCCTGCTCGTTGGTAATGGACCATAAAAATCCACTGCTATTAATTCATTCTTTGTCGATGGAATGATAGACTGCATTTTCAGCACCGCCATGTGGACACTTTTGGTTCTCTGACATAGGTTACATGATTTGATAACACGTTTGATAGTTTTATGCACGTTTGACCACCAAACCTCATTTCGTAAGATGCACCAGGTTTTATACGCCCGAAATGCCCGAAAATGGAGTGATACTCCCGCGCAAAATCTTCTGTTAACGCACTCGGTACGCATAACAAATAGAACTCATCGTTGCTATTTCGAGTATAAAGGATACCCTCCTTCATTAAAAACCTTTTCTGCAGAGTCTCATCATACATCTTTCAACAATTTCCGGAAACCCGGTGAAAATTCAGACAGGTGTGAGATCTGAAACAGTTCATCTTCAGGGGTAGGTGGACGAGTCGCAGCTTGCCGCGATAAAACGTCCGCTGTGAAATTTTCTTCGCCAGATATATGCACTAAAGTAGGAGATTTAAGCCGGTTCTGGCTCTCCCCCCACCACTATGACGTTACGTGTGACCTTGAATGATTGCAGGTGTGCAACGTGGTGTGTGTTTGACCTTGAGATTTGACTTTGAGATTTGTCATTGAGTTTTGACATTGGGTTTGGTCGACTTTGAGATTCGACTTCAGTTTTGACCTTGAGTTTGACCTTGAGATTCATAACATTAAGTTTTGACTTTGAGATTTGACCTTGAGTTTTGATGTTGGGATTCTGTAACCTCAAGATTTCATCTTGATTTTTGTTTGTTTGACCTTGACTAAAGTTGTGGTGTAGACATACATATTCTGTGTAGTCATGACCTTCATGAATCCTTGCACTCTCCAAGCGAGGAGGGCGTTTGTCCTGTGAGATAGCTAAGAGTGAACTAGGAGTATTGATGGGTGTGTTGATGGTCAAGTGCGCAATGACCTTCACACTCCCATCTACTGGAAATGGGGTGGAGACGTCTCTTATAAAACTGTGTGGAGTCGTTGATGAGAAATCAGATGTTAGATAATATCATCAGAATGAATACAGAGTACGAGAAGTTTCTCAATTGAGTGAGTGTATTTTTTATAAGGTGAAATAATCTATATTTTTTCATACTATGTCTTTTCTTCCAAAAGTTATGGATTTGAAGAGAATCAATTCTTCAATACTTGAAAAGAGGGTGGGAGCTTTTGAACAAAGACCAATATCATCATTACCCATCGGTAAAGCTTTCAACATAATTTGTATGGCGATTTGTATAACCCGATATGGGAGATCCATTCTGATGGCATTACGTGATGATAATGATACTTTATTCATATCACGGTTGTCAAAAAGTATCTCAGATGAATTCGATGCGGACAGTGTCAGATGCATAAATGCTTCAGATTTCAAATATACAATAACATATTTGGGTCTGAGTCCACAAGTACTCGACCTCTAGTAGAATTCAACTTCATTGAATGATAATATTGTTAATATGTTAATCGTTAGGATATAGTGATTTTATGTTGAATAAAGATATTTCTCCACTAAAAAATAATATTCAGTGAAGAAGTAATAATATAATTGGGGCATCACATTTTTTTCATGTAAGTAAAATTATTTGAATTTCAATGGAATATATTAACAATTCTTTTTTTCGTTTCAGTTTCCAATATGTGGATGCATTACTCGAGTCAATGTTGGACGGAAGCCGTGGACATCAATACAGCCATCGAGAGATTGAACTCCTACTTGAATGCCTCGAGTCAAGATGTCCTCCATGCTACAGTCTATGATTTGAATGTTTGCTTCGATGAAGATGAAATCCAGAGATGTGCACATTTATCCGAGAAGTACGTCAAGGGTGCAATACTTTGTGGGGAATTCGGTGAAGGCGCCATCAGCATACCACAATTCTGTGAAAAAAATGATCAAATTGGATCTGGAAGGATTTCTCCACACCCTTTTACCATTCCTACCTGATGACATCATCGAGAAATATCAACTATATGATGAATATGATGATGAATATGATCATGTAGATATTTGATATGAAATAGAACATATATTTACAAAATCTTGTTTATTTATTTTTCCATTACCCATAAACATTATTGATATACTTAAAAATATTCAGATATAGTACAAAAATGAAATATTGAACATTTCAAAATGAATTACGAACAGAGCCATCCAATGCATTGTAAGTCAAGGAGGTGTCGTGTATAATGAGTGCATAGACTTTGGTATTGGCTGGAAATTTAGTTTTTCTTGTTTCAAACTCCAGCTTGATGTCCACTGTAGGTGATTTCGTAACACTCGGTTGATGTGAGCAATCAATGATGAATAGGGGATTTTGTTGAAATTCTTCAAGGTCCATAAGAGGTTCACTCTTAGTCATAATAACTACGTTGAAAGTCCTCATATGCATAGTAAGCTGACGAGTATAGTTTCCTATCAAAGTCCAGATTCCAACGCTCATATGGGTAGACTTCAGAGTTCAAATACACTCGGATGTTATTAATGTCTGCATTTATGAATTTTGTCATATCCGATGTTCTGTTTTCGGATGCAGTGGTACTTTGAAAACCAATAATTATGAAGCGAGGTGTTTCCAAAGTGTTGGTTGTTTTTATTGCCCATATGTCTGAAGATGTGCTACGTATTGAGGGTAATTCATAAAGATCCCACATACGATAAGCCAACTTGATTTTTGAATTCAGACCAATCTTATTTATTCTACTGAATAATTTGAGCTTCTGCTTGTCATCGGGCACAACATGTTTTATTTTCCATCCAATCTTTGTAATTTCCAAAGAGGCATCAACGTCTCCAATATATGGATTCTCAAATGAGCGAGCTGTAATCAAACTCAGTTCTTGTTTTGCATTCAGAATGCTCTTCTCATAATCCTCGGCAAAACCCATCAAATATTTGAGAGGAAGTTTTCCACTGAATAAATGACTGGGTGCATCAATGATGTGTTGTTTTGTGTCGGAAAGTCCCCATCCAGTTGTCAAATGCATGTGAGAGTGTGATTGACCAAATGAAACCATATTCTTCATTGTGGATGTAATGCCTGGTTTTTGAACAACGGCAACTTGCTCACCACCCATTTCATAGCGGATCTCATCGAAGAGGAATGCCAAAGCATTATTGGAAAGATAGCATAATAGCATACTCCACTTGGTTTGAATTTTCCCTAAATGTAAATGAAACTGTCGGCAATGTCCAGTATTACATCTTGATTGTTGATTGCAGTAGATATACTATGATGGTTCTGGCTCAAAATCCCATGCATTTTCTTATGAAGGTTCATTTCGGTACTTTTGGTCCCGCGGCCATGATGTACAGGAATATCAGGAGGAATGGGTTACATAACTGACGTATATATCTTACTACTGAATCTCCTCATTTTTATTCTGCATTCATTTTTCTATTTTGCACATAGAACAAGATTTCCACAGAAGTTAGATCTCCTACCTAGGATACCTGCTCACCAGGACAGTCATACATACATACATACACACACCAGTGTGACCAGACATGACCAATCTCGAATATATGTGACCAAACACGACAATCCGTGACCACTCGTGACCCTCCTTGTCCAGTCGGCTCGCATAAACATCCGTGACCACTCATGACCATCCATGAACATAGTTATCCGTCCGCGAGCATCTTCGTGACCATCATTCCGTCGACCCGAGTGAACTTCCTTGGCCACCCTTGAACGTCTGCGATCATCATCGTGACCATCCTTGTCGAGTCGGCCTGTATGGCCATCGGTGACCACGCGTGAACATCCGTATACCTTTCGCAATGATCCTCGTGACTATCCTTGTCTAGTCGGCCTGCGTGATCATTCGTGTCCACCGTGAGCATCCATAAACATCCGTGACCATCCGTGACCCTTCGTGACCACCTGTAGCCAATTAAAATATCACAGTTTCAATAGTTCGCTTTGTTTTGATATCTCTAATAATATTTTTCAATATTAACATTACCTAACCAAAAACTAACTAAGTCTCTTGGAGAGATGGATTATGTGTTTTGATCATTTGCTTCCATTTTGATATATACTACTATACTTCAATTCTAAGCACTTCATATTGATATATGTACTGATATTTTTTTTACAACCTGACCAAAAACAACCCAACTAAATCTTTGGAGAGTTGAGTTCTGTTATTTCCACCGGTATTTTATTAAGTCTTTTGTTTCAGCTTCTCACCATTTCAATGCATCATTGATTTCACGATCCTTTTGTCTTCCGATCTACAAACTGAGTAATGCTATATTTATACCCAAAATACCATTGTCATAATCACATTCAGCAATCACTTATGCACATGCATGCAAAATCTAATAAGATTCTATAATGTTCTCATCCATCATGATTTTAAATATCAACAAGTCCAAACAAGTTCGAACAAGCTTACACAAGTTTATATAATGATGTTCGGGAATATACCGTCTGCAGGTGTTTATTATCGTGAATCTTCGGATTCAAGATCATGCCCGATCGTAGATATGAAAAGCAACTGTACTCTAGAATCACTATTCATCAGTCTCTCGCACGAGAAGCATCTCGTTACTTGTTCTCAATCAAGCATAAACTTACACTCGCTAATTAACGTTGAAATGTCGTCTGCAGTAGATCATCTACGGAAAATTCAAGAGCAACTGGACAGGTCAAGTTGCACCCCAGTTGTTCAGCAATAAAACTTGGGGTCAGGAAGTGCAATAGAGTGTCACGATTATTGCACAAACGCCTAAAGCGTGCGGATGCTACAGGAGGGGAACAATGTTTTTTAGCAGCTATAGGACAATGTAAATCCTTCAAACAAAATTTCAAAGCATTGCGTGTCACAGGCAGAGGCTAAGCACAGAGTTCGATGGGAAGATACCGCAGCAGCTTTCGGAGGACGTATTAAACATTTGGACCTACGGCAATTCTGAGATGATTGGAAAATATTTTTCAATCGGCGTATACAAAACATCCTGAAGAAATATGAGGCTGTTGAAGTGAATACAGTGTTTTGTGGGGAGTTCTCTACAAATCAAGGCAATGAAGATAGTACCGAGTTCAAATATTTGAATAGGAAGAATGAACCCATTTATTGAGACACCGACTTGACTAAGTGGTTTATCACCAATGTAACGGATAACATTCTGACCGATTCCGATGAATTTTAAGTAAATGGCAGCGGGTGGACTATGAAGAAGATCGTTAACCTCCAAGTGAATATAAACAAATTCACACCTCAAAGAGGTTCATCGTATATAGACCTACCTGAATCTATCATGCTGAAGAAGGCATGTGTTAATATCAAGAATGATGATCAAGCCTGTTTTGCATGGAGCATCGTGAGCGCGGTTTTTCCTCAGAAGAAAAGTGATAGAACCTCTTCTTACCCCCATTATTCAACGGTCCTCAATCTGAAAGGGGTTCAGTTTCCAATGACACTGAAACAAGTTCCAGGTTTTGAGAAGCAGAATAATTTATCAGTGAATATTCACATACCGAAGAAGAAACAGAAAAGCTCCCAAACACTTCCAATTCACCTAACCAAAGACAAGAAAGATAAACATATCAATCTTTTGATGATCCAGAACCAGTACTTCAACGAAGATGAAGACCAAGAATACAATACTTTTGATTTGTTGAAAATATAAACAGGATGTTCATAAAATCAGATGTGGAATCATCTGCGACTGAAAGATAAACTTCAGTCACTATCTTCCATCGTCAAGATAACCTCTTGTGAGGTATTCATGTTGAAAAGGGAAACATTCTCAATTGAATATTGATAGAAAGATTTTTCTGTGAATTGAAAAATCCACGATTAAAATGAAGTTATTTTTTGTGAATGTCTAACAGAAAACAACTACTTCCCCGGCAAAAGCCACGCTGGACATTGAACTACATCTGATAGATATTCTGAAAAGGCCCTAACTCAAAATAAAAAATCTGAAATTGAAAACTTGCATTTTCATTCAGATAGTTATGTGATTTTCCATTCCAGTCTTGATTAAGAACTCATAAAGATGAATGAGGCAAAGAAGAATGTTTTCCAAAAGAGAGTACTCACCAGAAATCATTCGTAACATTGACGCAGGAGAGACATCGCATTCACTAGGTCTTCAATACATTTTTGTCGACGAAAATCTATTTCACGCTTCCACGATCATCAGGAAGGCCGGAAGAAATGGGAAACACATTTTCAAGAAGCAATCTCACTTTGCAAAGATGGAAAAAGTTAGAATCATTTCTTTTGGAGAGACACTTTCAAAGTTTTCAATTTCAGATTTTTTCTTTTGAGTTAGGGCCTTTTCAGAATATCTATCAGATGTAGTTCAATGTCCAGCGTGGCTTTAGCCGGGGAAGTAGTTGTTTTCTGTAAGACATTCACAAAAAATAACTTCATTTTAATCGTGGATTTTTCAATTCACAGAAAAATCTTTCTATCAATATTCAATTGAGAATGTTTCCCTTTTCAACAATACTTTTGATTCCCAACAAATACACTACCATTTTGTGCGGATAAAAAACTTGTCTAGGCTCTTATCAGCTCAGCTCAGCAAACATAAAACCACAAAGTTCTTCTGTGATAGGTGTTTCCACTATTTTTATACACAAGCCAAATTAGATTCTCATTATGAGAGATGTAAATCAATCAACGAGTGTGGAATCAAACTTCCGCAGCCAGGCAAAAACATGTTGTAGTTCAAAAATTTTAAAAACAAAGAATCTGTTCCATTTGTCATACATGCTGATTCAGAGTGTGTTTTGAATCCTGTGAACAATAAGGGTAAATATCAAGAACATATCCCCTATAGTATAGGATATTACGTTAAATGCAACTATGATGATTCTCTATCATTCCACAAATCATTAAGGGGCAGAAATTATGTACAATGGTTCATTCAAGAGCTCAAACAATTCGCTGAAGATGTAAAAACGGTATTTTTATGTCCGATTCCAATGAATTCCTTAACAACACAGGAGAAAGTTGCTTTCAATAGAGCCACTTTTTGTCACCTGTGTGAGAAACCTTTCATGCTAGACGATAAAAAAGTACGCGATCACAATCATCTCACAGGGTGTTATAGAGGCCCAAGCCATGAAAGTTGTAACATCAACTACAAGTATAGTCACACAATACCAGTTGTATTCCATAATTTGTCAGGCTATGATTCTCACCTTATTATCAAGGATATTTCTACAGGACTAGAAGGACGTATCGATTTACTTCCTATCAACAAAGAGAAGTACATCAGTTTCACAAAGAACTTGAAAGATAATTTGATCAATTTTCGTTTTATTGATAGTTTCAGATTTATGGGTGCTAGTCTAGATACTTTGGCTCCTTATCTAGATGAGTTCAATATTCTCAAGTCCGAGTTCAAAGATTTAACAGAGGAACAACTGGAGTTGCTTTCAAAGAAAGGAGTGTTTCCATATGATTTTGTAGACAGTTTCGAAAAACTCCGTTCCACCTCTTTACCTAGGAAAAATGATTTCTACAACAGGCTAGAGAATAAAAATATTACGCTCAAGCAATATGTACATGCTAAACGAGTATGGTCAGAGTTCGGATGTAGGAATTTAGGAGAATATTCTGATATATATATATATCTCAAAACAGATATATTGCTTCTGGCAGAGGTTTAAGAACAATTTAGGGTTAGTTGTTTGAAAACGTATGGACTTGATCCAGCCCATTACTATACTTTACCGGGGTACTCATGGGACTGTATGTTGAAACATATAGGCATTAATTTGGAATTACTGACAGACATCGACATGATACTATTCATCGAGGAAGGAATCCAAGGGGGATTCAGTCAATGCTCCAAACGAAGAGCAACTGCAAACAACAAATATATGCCTGATTATGATTCGACCAAACAAGACACTTATTTATTATATACAGACATTAACAATCAATACGGACTCGGAATGAGTCAGTATCTTCCAAATGGCGGTTTCGAATGGAAAAAAAATATCGATCTAGATGTTACGAATATTGCCGACGACTCTGATGTAGGTTATATTCTTGAAGTGGAGTATCCAGAGAATATTCACGATGCCCACAGAGACTTGCCTTTCTGTCCACGACATTTTTCTCCTGAATTGAAGGAGAAAAAGCTGATGGCGACTCTTAACGATAAATCCAAGTATATTATCCATTATAGAAATTCAAAACAGTGTTTGGCAAACGGCTTGAAACTGAAAAAAGTTCATAAAATTATAAAATTCAAACAGTCCTCATGGTTGAAGTCTTACATAGACCTGAATACAAAGCTTCGAACTGCTGCTAAAAATAATTTCGAAAAGAATTTATTCAAACTCATGAACAATGCAGTATTTGGATGGATGGATGGAAAACGTTCGAAAACATAGCAACGTCAAGTTGGTAACTAAATGGGAAGGACGATATGGTGCAGAAGCTCAAATTTCTAAACCAGAATTCAAATCGGTAGTGATATTCAATGAGGATCTAGTGGCAATCGAATTGAATAAAACTGAAATGTATTTCAACAAACCTATATATGTGGGAATGAGTATACTTGATTTGGCAAAAACTACAATTTACGACTTTCACTATGGTTACATGATACCAGAGTTCGGTCATGACTGATCCATTTTGTACACGGATACCGATTCATTAGTTTACGAAATACGCAATGAAGACGTTTATGAAGTTATCCGTCGTGATTGTCACAAATATTTTGATACCAGTGACTATCCAGAAAATTACATCTACAATATACCTCTCGTCAACAAAAAAGTTCTGGGCCTCATGAAAGATGAACATGAAGGTCGTATAATGTTGGAATTTGTAGGACTGAGATCAAAATTATATGCTTTCAAGACTCAAACTTCAGACAAAGACATAGAAAAACTCCGCAGAGATTTAGAAGAGGTGGAGCAAGATCAGGAAACATTTGATAATGTTCTGAGAGATCATGGAATCACAAAGAAAGCAAAAGGTGCAAAGAAGTCCGCTCTTCAAAATTATTTTTCACTAAAGTCCTGCAGAATACTACAATGATTGATAATTAAATCAAAAAGCCATAAAAAACCACTCATAAATATGAAAAAACATCAATTAATATCAGTAGGATATGGGGGGCGGGGCCTATTTTTAGGGAAAAAGGGGAGGGGGTGGGATGTATTCACCCATATTCTACTGATATTAATTGATGTTTTTTCATATTTATGAGCGGTTTTTGATGGCTTTTTGATTGAATTATCAATCATTGTAGTATTCTGCAGGACTTTAGTGAAAAATAATTTTGAATTTATGCCTAATTAGGGTAATTAGGGCACATTTTGCAATGTATATTATAATGTGCTTTTACTCGTGAAAATGTAAAATCTTCTTGTTCGAACAGTGTTTTCGTGTATAATCTCATTGGAAATGTTATCTTTGAAGGAAAAACGTGAAAAAGTTCTTTGATTTTCCCATTTTCCATCATTTTGGGGGTTTGATTTGAATGGTTTGAATTATAATAAATACTGTTTTTAAATGAATCTAGTACAAAAATAACATTGAGAATTTAAAAATTTTAAGTAATTAGATTTTATTGGACATTGTGAAATCTTGGCATTTCTACGGAATAATTGTGTATTTTGAAAGGATTTTTGACAGTTTTGGGTTTTTAATTTTATTGAATTAATCGTTGGGGGAATTAGAGCATTTTGAATGTATATTTAACATGTTATATTGTGAAAATGAATGATCTTCTTGTCAAAACATCTTTTTTCGCGCATAATTCTATAATTTGACTGTAATATAGATAGGTGGAAGGAAAACGTGTAAAAGTACTTTGATAATGTGCCAGTTGGGGTAATTAGATCAATTTGGAATATATATATTATATATATATATATATATATATATGGTATTTCTGTTATTGTAAGTATTCGATATTTTCGAAGCATCTGACTGTTGTTTGACTAATATTACTGTTTATGATAAACCTAGTAAAAAAAATATGACATTGATAATATGCAAATTTGGGTAATTCGATTTTATTGTATTTTGAAAGGATATATTACGGTTTTGGGATAAATTGAGTGTGTTCCTGAGATAGATAGAAAAAATGCATTCAGTGATATGCAAATTTGTCAACTAGATCATATATGGTAATCTTCGGATTCCTTTACGGAATTTTTATTTTGAACAATTTTTGGGCTTTTATGGATTTTGTAGGGATAAAATTATTTTTCACTAATAAAATGGCTGCTTCGGAGAAGATATTGATCAAATTTTTTTTAATTAAATTATTTACTTTATGCTATGTGGTCGTGGAAAAGGAGTGATTGGTGTGAATTTGATAGGATTAGGATTAATTCAGTTGATTGTGATTTTTAGAAGTAGAAATTTGGTCCGCAGACTCTGTATATGCTACTAATAAGGATATGTATGATTTGAGTAGGTCAATTGGTGCTTAAAGGGTTTTTTTTAGGTTGATTTTGATTGATTGTTGTTCAGACCAGTTTGTATGATATTATACATTTCATGACGAAAATTGTTGCGGACCTTGGAATCGAAAATGTTGTTTATTGTAAATTTTAAATAATTTTCTTTGACATCATTTTTTTTTTTTATGTTCTGGTTCCCACGAAAAGGGATATCCTGTAATGTTCAGAGAACATCGTGGGAACCAAGGGAAAGAAGGTAGGAGTTGGTGTTCTTCTTAAATTTCTGGAGGTTGTATGCCTCGGGGAACACCTCCCTAGGCAATGAGTTCCAAAGCCTTGCTGTTCGTTGGATGAACGAGTCTTTGGAAAGTGATGTTCTGCAGGTCTCCAAAGTGACCACGAAGGGGTGTGATGACTGAACTTGACGGGTTAATCTCGAAGAGACTGCCAAAGCAGGAACGATTGTTGATATTCCAGAAGAGCATCGCCCATGAAAATATCTATAAAATAGAGACAAATCGCCAACTTTTCTACGGTGTTCCAGACAAGTGAGCGAGTTTGTAAGCGAGGCATCACCGACGAGACGAATTGCCCTTTTTTGGACAGAATCCAATAGCCTCAGGGTGAGGTGAATATTTTTTATCATTGTACATAAAGGAAGACTCCTATTTTTGAACAAGTATGATACACTGAAAACTGGTGAAGGATTTAGATAAAAACGAAACTTAAGAGATATAATTCATGATGTGGGTTGAGAATGAATGATGTAGTACTATATTGAGCTTTGTGAATAACGTATTGTTTTGTGTAAGAAAGAATTATGACATGTTACAGAAGGATAAAGATGATAAATATTAATGTGTATGTAAGATGCTGAT
The DNA here is from genome assembly GCA_018342105.1 of Gonioctena quinquepunctata. NCBI lineage: Eukaryota > Metazoa > Arthropoda > Insecta > Coleoptera > Chrysomelidae > Gonioctena > Gonioctena quinquepunctata. The sequence goes on along the minus strand of JAFIRS010006616.1, from coordinate 6,459 downwards.
ATATTGGAGAAAGCTTTCTGGAGTTGAAGATGAACTTGAATATCCTTGAGAATATATGACAAATTTCGCAATTAGATCATATTTGGAAATTCATTTTAAATATCCTTGTTACAGAATTACTGTTTCGACAGATTTTGGATTCATTCATAGTTTCTGTATGGATGAAATATCTGCTTCGAGGAAACAAGTGGGAACAATAGTGCCATAATATGTAAATTGTACGTAATTAGGAATTGGAATTGAAATTATTGATTTTATGCTGAGTGGTCGTGGAAAACGTGTGATAGGTGTAGATTTGATGTGAATAGTAATAATTCAGTTGATTTTGATGTTGGAAATGGACATTTGCTGTGAAAATTCTGCATATGTTGTTAATAAGGATATATGCTGTATGATTTGGATGTGAATTGAAAATGTATTGCTTGAAACTTTTGAGGTTGATTTCGATTGATTTGTTTTGAGAAAATATTTATCAAGTTCCTCGAACTCGGAAAAGTTATTCACTGGTAGTTTTGTTTTTTTTATATCACTTGGTGAGTGGCTGTTTTTATTATTGAACATAAAATGAAGAAGATGCCAATATTCATACAAGTATGACCCATTGGCAACTGGTGGATGTTTTAGATAGAAAGAAAGCTTACTGGATCTGATCTCTGGATTGAAAATGGATGTGAAAGTACTATATTGAGCTTTATGAATGTTGTATTGTTTTGAGTAGGAAAAATTATGACGTGTACCAGAAGGAATTAATAAATATTAAAGTGTTATATATGGATGTGTGAGTGTGTGTATGCTGTTTAGTTTGACAGATGTTGATATATTGGGAAATGGTTTCTGAAATAAAAGACATACTTGAGAATTCATGCTTTATTGAAAAACTTTAGGAACTAATACTTACTCTCTATAAATAACCTAATAACAATTGAATAACTTTCCGCGAGTGTGTGTTATGATACAATGTGGAGTGGATATCAAGTACTGTCCATTATGCAATAGTGTCCCCATGGCAGTGTTTCATATGAGTTTTTGATCAAGTATCTCTTGTCGTCATGGGGGCTCAGAGCAATTTTTGTTTGTGTTATAGAACTGACAACATGTTTCTCCGACTTGAATAACTTTTGTTCTACATTTTTCGTGATGGAGTTCTCTAGACAATCTACATAGTCTTTGAACTTGATATTTCTATGAAGAGCGGACTTCTTTACACCTTTTGCTTTCTTTGTGATTCCATGATCTCTCAGAACATTATCAAATGTTTCCTGATCTTGCCCCCCCTCTTCTAAGTCTCTGCGGAGTTTTTCTATGTCTTTGTCTGAAGTTTGAGTCTTGAGAGCATATAATTTTGATCTCAGTCCTACAAATTCCAACATTATACGACCTTCATTTTCATCTTTCATAAGGCCCAGAACTTTTTTGTTGACGAGGGGTATATTGTAGATGTTATTTTCTGGATAGTCACTGGTATCAAAATATTTGTGACAATCACGACGGATAACTTCATAAACGTCTTTATTGCGTATTTCGTAAACTAATGAATCGGTATGCGTGTACAAAATGGAACAGTCATGACCGAACTCTGGTATCATGTAACCATAGTGAAAGTCGTAAATTGTAGTGTTTGCTAAATCAAGTATACTCATTCCCACATATATAGGTCATTGAATATCACTACCGATTTGAATTCTGGTTTAGAAATTAGAGTTTCTGCACCATATCGTCCTTCCCATTTAGTTACCAACTTGACGTTGCTATGTTTTCGAACGTTTTCTATCGTTTTTCCAATTACTGCATTGTTCATGAGTTTGGATAAATTCTTTCGAAATTATTTTTAGCAGCAGTTCGAAGCTTTGTATTCAGGTCTATGTGAGACTTCAACCATGAGGACTGTTTGAATTTTATAATTTTATGAACTTTTTTAAGTTTCAAGCCGTTTCCAAACACTGTTTTGAATTTCTATAATGGATAATATACTTGGTTTCATCGTTAAGAGGCGCTATCAGCTTTTTCTCCTTCGATTCAGGAGCAAAATGTTGTGGACAGAAAGGCAAGTCTCTGTGGGCATCGTGAATATTCTCTGGATACTCTAAGTCCACTTCAAGAATATAACCTACATCAGAGTCGTCGGCAATATTCGTAACATCTAGATCGATATTTTCTTCCCATTCGAAACCGCCATATGGAAGATACTGACTCATTCCGAGTCCGTATTGATTGTTATATATATATATATATATATATATATATATATATATAAATATGTGTCTTGTTTGGTCGAATCATAATCAGGCATATATTTGTTGTTTGCAGTTGCTCTTCGTTTGGAGCACTGACTTAATCCCCCTCGGATTCCTTCCTCAATGAATAGTATCATGTCGATGTCTGTCAGTAATTCCAAATTAATGCCTGTATGTTTCAACATACAGTCCCATGAGTACCCCGGTAAAGTATAGTAATGGGCTGGATCAAGTCCATACGTTTTCAAACAACTAACCCTAAATTGTTCAAAAACCTCTGCCAGAAGCAATATATCTGTTTTGAGATATATATCAGAATATTCTCCTAAATTCCTACATCCGAACTCTGACCATACTCGTTCAGCATGTACATATTGCTTGAGCGTAATATTTTTATTCTCTAGCCTGTTGTAGAAATCATTTTTCCTAGGTAAAGAGGTGGAACGTAGTTTTTCGAAACTGTCTACAAAATCATATGGAAACACTCCTTTCTTTGAAAGCAACTCCAGTTGTTCCTCTGTTAAATCTTTGAACTCGGACTTGAGAATATTGAACTCATCTAGATAAGAAGCCAAAGTATCTAGACTAGCACCCATAAATCTGAAACTATCAATAAAACGGAAATTGATCAAATTATCTTTCAAGTTCTTTGTGAAACTAATGTACTTCTCTTTGTTGATAGGAAGTAAATCGAAACGTCCTGTAGAAATATCCTTGATAATAAAGTGAGAATCATAGCCTGACAAATTATGAAATACAACTGGTATTGTGTGACTATCCTTGTAGTTGATGTTACAACTTTCATGGCTTGGGCCTCTATAACACCCTGTGAGATGATTATGATCGCGTACTTTTTTATTGTCTAGCATGAAAGGTTTCTCACACATGTGACAAAAAGTGGCTCTATCGAAAGCAACTTTCTCATGTGTTGTTAAGGAATTCATTGGAATCGGACATAAAAATACCGTTTCTACATCTTCAGCGAATTGTTTGAGCTCTTGAATGAACCATTACACAATTTTTGCCCCTAAATGATTCGTAGAATGATAGAGAATCATCATAGTGGCATTTAACGTAATATCCTATACTATAGGGGATATTTTCTTGATATTTACCCTTATTGTTCACAGAATTCAAAACACACTCTAAATCAGCATATATGACAAATGGAACAGATTCTTTGTTTTAAAATTTTTGAACTGCAACATGTTTTTGCCTGGCTGCGGAAGTTTGATTCCACACTCGTTGATTGATTTACATTTCTCATAATGATAATCTGATTTGGCTTGTGTATAAAAATAGTGGAAACACCTATCACAGAAGAACTTTGTGGTTTTATGTTTGCTGAGCTGAGCTGATAAGAGCCTAGACAAGTTTTTTATCCAAACGAAATGGTAGTATTAGTTGGGAATCAAAAGTATTGTATTCTTGGTCTCCATCTTCGTTGAAGTACTGGTTCTGGATCATCAAAAGATTGATATGTTTATCTTTCTTGTCTCTGGTTAGGTGAATTGGAAGTGTTTGGAAGCTTTTCTGTTTCTTCTTCAGTATGTAAATATTCACTGATAAATTATTCTGCTTCTCAAAACGTGGAACTTGTTTCAGTGTCATTGGAAACTGAACCCCTTTCAGATTGAGGACCATTGAATAATGAAGTTAAGAAGAGGTTCTATCACTATTCTTCTGAGGAAAAACTGCGCTCACGATGCTCCATGCAAAACAGGCTTGACCATCATTCTTGATATTAGCACATACCTTCTTCAGCTTGATAGATTCAGGTAGATCTATATACGATGAACCTCTTTGAGGTGTGAATTCGTTTATATTCACTTGGAGGTTAACGATCTTCTTCATAGTCCACCCGCTGCCATTTACTTGAAATTCATCGAAATCGGTCAGAATATTATCCGTTACATTGGTGATAAAGCACTTGGTCAAGTCGGTGTCTCGATAAGTGGGTTCATTCTTCGTATTCAAATATTTGAACTCGGTACTATCTTCATTGCCTTGATTTGTAGAGAACTCCCCACAAAACACTGTATTCACTTTAACAGCCTGATATTTCTCCAGGATGTTTTGTATACGCCGATTGAAAAATATTTTGCAATCATCTGAGAATTGCCGTAGGTCCAAATGTTTAAGATTAGTTATGATGCCGTTTCTAATACGTCCTCCGAAAGCTGCTGCGGTATTTTTCCATCGAACTCTGTGCTTAGCTGTGAGAACTCTTAAGGCAAGCCTCTGCCTGTGACACGCAATGCTTTGGAATTTTGTTTGAAGGATTAACATTGTCCTATAGCTGCTAAAAAACGTTGTTTTCCTCCTGTAGCATCCGCACGCTTTAGGCGTTTGTGCAATAATCGTGACACTCTATTGCACTCCCTGACCCCAAGTTCTATTGCTGAACAACTGGGGTGCAACTTGACCCTGTCCAGTTGCTCTTGAATTTTCCGTAGGTGATCTACTGCAGACGACATTTCAACGTTAATTAGCGAGTGTAACATTATGCTTGATTGAGAACAAGTAACGAGATGCTTCTCGTGCGAGAGGCTGATGAATATTGATTCTAGAGTACAGTTGCTTTTCATATCCACGATCGGGCATGATCTTGAATCCGAAGATTCACGATAATAAACACCTGCAGACCGTAGATTCCCGAACATCAATATATAAACTTGTGTAAGCTTGTTCGAACTTGTTTGGACTTGATATTCAAAATCATGATGGATGAGAAGATTATAGAATCTTATCAGATTTTGCATGCATGTGCATAAGTGATTGCTGGATGTGATTATGACAATGGTATTTCGGGTATACATAAAGCATTACTCAGTTTGTAGATCGGAAGACAAAAGGATCGTGAAATCAATGATGCATTGAAATGATGAGAAGCTGAAACAAAAGACTTAATAAAATACCGGTGAAAATAACAGAACTCAACTCTTCAAAGATTTAGTTGGGTTATTTTTGGTCAGGTTGTAAAAAAAATATCAGTACATATATCAATATGAAGTGCTTAGAATTGAAGTGTAGTAGTATATATCGAAATGGAAGCAAATGATCAAAACACATAATCCATCTCTCCAAGAGACTTAGTTAGTTTTTGGTTAGGTAATGTTAATATTGAAAAATATTATTAGAGATATCAAAACAAAGCGAACTATTGAAACTGTGAATTTTCAATTGGCTACAGGAGGTCACGAAGGGTCACGGATGGTCACGGATGTTTATGGATGCTCACGGTGGACACGCATGATCACGCAGGCCGACTAGATAAGGATAGTCACGAGGATCATTGCGAAAGGTATACGGATGTTCACGCGTGGTCACCGATGGCCATACAGGCCGACTCGACAAGGATGGTCACGATGATGATCGCAGACGTTCAAGGGTGGCCAAGGAAGTTCACTCGGGTCGACCAGAGAATGATGGTCACGAAGATGCTCGCGGATGGATAACTATGTTCATGGATGGTCATGAGTGGTCACGGATGTTTATGCGAGCCGACTGGACAAGGAGGGTCACGAGTGGTCACGGATTGTCGTGTTTGGTCACATGTATTTGAGATTGGTCATGTCTGGTCACACTGGTGTATGTATGTATGTATGACTGTCCTGGTGAGCAGGTATCCTAGGTAGGAGATCTAAATTCTGTAAAAATCTTGTTATATGTGCAGAAAAGAAAAATGAATGCAGAATAGAAATGAGGAGATTCAGTAGTAAGATATATACGTCAGTTGTAACCAATTCCTCCTGATATTCCTGTACATCATGGCCATGGGACCAAAAGTACCGAAATGAACCTTCATAAGAAAATGCATGGGATTTTGAGCCAGAACCCCCATAGATTGCAATTCGGATTTCATCTGAATTCTTGAACAACAGTGATCCGTACGGCTTATAGGTATGCTCGTGCAGACTTATGAAAGAATGATCGACCACTGGTTCATTGAAAATATTCAACTTGTCACTGTTTGCTTCGAGTACCATTTTATTGTCGAATTCTGAGTCCAATAGATTTTAGAAAATTAAGATCTCTCGCTGACAATGTATGTCTTTGCCGTTCAGCATACACTTGAGGAATGACCTTCTTCCTGGCAAAACTTTTCTTTCTGACGATATTTGATGGATGACGATCTTTGTTTGGTGAAAATATTTCGTATTCACTGTTTTGTCGTTTGTTGTAGCAAAAACCCATTACATTCGTTATTGTAATTCCTTCAATT